>RJWJ010003333.1:14243-87988 GCA_004363605.1 Indri indri
ACTGTCTCAGCCTCCCGAGTAGCTGGGACTACAGGCATGTGCCACCATGCCCGGCTAATTTTTTCTATATATATTTTTAGCTGTCCAATTAATTTCTTTCTATTTTTGGTAGAGACGGGGTCTCGCTCTTGCTCAGGCTGGTCTCAAACTCCTGAGCTCAGGACGATCCGCCCGCCTCGGCCTCCCAGAGTGCTAGGATTACAGGCGTGAGCCACCGCGCCCGGCAACAAACATGTTTTGAGTATACACAATGGTTAAGTCTCTTTTTTTCATCCTCAAGAGGCTTGAAAGTCTCATTCCATTTTCTGTATCCTATCACAGGAGAGGTGTAATTTTATTAACTGTCTTTTAGCTTTCCTCATCTCTATTTTTCTTTTCCCTGCACTTAAAATAAGACAATAACTTTAAGAACTACTGCTTTTCATATAAGTGCTTACCTTCCCATGGGCACATGAATATGGATCATCCCTGAGGGTGCCTCCTTTTGTGCCTCTGTAGGTTTTCATCTCCTTGGTAACAGTGAGGTCAGTAATAACGCAAAGTGCTGCAAGGGCACCACCCAATGTCTGTCACAGGGCCAAAGCGGATCATGAAGTCCATTACTTCATTGTTCATGGCTATCTTCATTAGTGGTGACTGATGGAGGTCATTTTCATCAACTAACTCATTATGCCAGGAATTCAAGAGCTTCCTTCAGCAAGACACTAGGAAAAAGATCCACCTGGCAGTTTGTTTTGCTATTTGACATTGTGTGAGAAACCCATATGCCTGGAGCACTACTTGACAGCCAAAGCTATTTGTGAGCAAATTCCTCCTCTTCAACCTCTCTAAAGTGTTCAGCCTGTATAGCCTCATTAGGCCCTCTTCACCAAGCAGCTCCTTCTTTCTGTTGAAATTCAGAGAATAATGAGTACCAGAGTTTCCTAGATTGGAAGTTTCAACTGAGGAACCAAGATATCATAGATATTAGATATCAAAGTATGCTGTCAAACAGAACAAAATGTTTCTTTTGAAAGTAGGCAGTATAGAATCAGTTTGATGACTACCCCTCAACAAAAAAATAAAAGGGTAAAAAAAATTAGAGATTACAGAGAGAGAATTTGTGAAGAAATTTCCTTAGAGAGAAATGTACAATTACTGTGATTCTCAAGCCCCACTTTACCTTCCTATCACAAGAGGCAGGTGTAGGATGACCTCCTCTCTTCATCTCAAACCGAAACAGTGGCTTCATGTTACTCATATTAGTCAGAAACGGTCCAGGTGCCCAACAGTAGGAGAATGAATTTAAAAAACCTGTGCTATCATTATAAGAGCATACTATTCAGCAATAAAAAGGAATTACTGATACATGCAATATAGATGAGTCTCAAAAACATTATGCTAAGTCGGAGAAACCATATACAAAGGAGTACATACTGGTTGACTTCATGACTTCATTTTTGTGAAGTTCTAGAACACGCAAATCTGATCTACTATAATATAAAAATAAAACAAAACAGTGGTTGCTTCTGATGTGGAAGGGTATGGGGATTAACTTGGAAGAAGTATGAAAGAACTTTCTGGAGTGATAGCTAAATCTTGATAAGACTTTGGGTTACACAGTTGTATATATTTCTTAAAACTCAATACACACTTGATGCATACATTTTACTACATGCAAATATTATATCTAAAGAAAAACTATAAACATATATTGAACTTTAGTTAATGGTATGCATACTGAGGTATTCACAGGGAAATATACAGATGTCATCAATTTATTTTGAAATACATCAAAAATAAGATGGATGGAGAGTGGATAAACAGATGAATAGATGGAGATATATATAAATATATATATATATAAAAAATAGAATGAGCATAGTAAAATATAATGGTAATTGGTGGGTATACAAATGTTCACAGGAAATTTTTTCAACTTCACCACAAGTTTGAAAATTTTTATGATAAACTGGTGAGGAAAAATAAAACAGTGGCTTCAACAGGAATGTTTGTAGAACTTGATGTCAGTTTCCAGGAATTAGATAAGCACAACAGACTGACCCTTGATTCTGATCTGAAAAACCAGAGGACAAGAGATATAGGCTGGGCAGATGCTTTGGCAGTGAGTTGGGTTTGCCTATCCCTCTCACCTGCCCAGCCTGCAAGAACAAAGTATGTGTAAGTATTTCCTGTAGACTAGATAAGGGCTCCATAGAAAAAAGACCAACCTGGAGCCTTTGTGACACCTGCCCAAGAGAATCATGTGGGAGGGCAAAAGCTAGAGGAACAGAAGGCATTATCCACTATAGGAGGGTTATAGTCATGAGGACCCAGCAAGAGAGTCTCTGAAAACCCCACATAAGTATTCATAACATAAAGTACCCACCTGCCAGACCCAGAGGATGCAAAGTCATCTTATACTGATCAAGAGAGGCCATCTGAAACCTTTTCCTTTATTTCTAACCTACTATAATCTCAGAAAGGTCAGTAGTAGCAGCTTGCTCCAGGGAAGTGATGAGCAAGCAATAATTCATCTTACCTTTTTACTCCTGAAGCCATATGGCCAGACTTAGCACACCACACCTGAGGAAGTTGGCATAGGCGGTAGGGGAGGAGGGGAAATAAGACATCTTAAAATAAAAGAAGAAGTACTGTTTAATATGTTAGGTAACTTTCAGACCCTCTACATTCTTAATCAAAACACTTTTGATTTTAAATTGAAAGATTTAAAAGACTAGGATTATCAGTTGTTCAAGAGTGACCACATAAGCTATAGACCATGATAGCAGGGGGAAGAGAATTCCACATTAATAAATTTTAAATGAAAAGACATTCTATAAAAAGGACATCTGCACTAGAATGTTTATAGCAGCACAATTCACAATTGCAAAGATGTGGAAACAACCCAAGTGCCCATCAATACATGAGTGGATTAATAAAATGTGGTATATGTATACCATGAAGTTCTACTCAGCCACAAAAAAACAATGGTGATCTAGCACCTCTTGTATTATTCTGGATAGAGCTGGAGCCCGTTCTACTAAGTGAAGTATCATAAGAATGGAAAAACAAGCACCACATGCACTCACCATCAAATCAGTATTAAATGGCTTAACTGACCAACACTTAAGTTGCGCATATAGTAGTAACATTCATCAGGTGTCGGGCAAGTGGAAGAGGAGAGGAGGGGATGGGTATATTCACACCTAATGGGTGCGGTGCACACCAGCTGGGGGACAGACATGCTTGAAAGTCTGACTCAGGTGGGGCAGAGGCAATATATGTAACCTAAACATTTGTACCCCCTTAATGTGCTAAAATAAAAAAAAATTACAAAAAAATAAAAATAAAAACAAAGATTAAGAAACTGAGGCCCAGAAAAAAAAATAGATGTAGTGGATACCGTTGGTGCCCCCCCAAGATCCCTTTGGCAGGCCGGTCCACCCACTGTCCTGTGAATGCTGGCTGTCCACAGCTTATGGTAGCCTCCTTCTCCAGAGAATTGTCTTGAGCAGAATAGAAGCCACCCCACCCAAATTACGTAACTCTCCACCACCAACCTCTGCCAAGCAAACAGTGGCCAATGACTGATTCTGGGTACAAAAGGTAGACTTCAAGGTGGGCCTAGATTTGGTACAATTGCTACAGCACAAGTCCCCATGGGGCAAGGCTGCAGCCAGACTTTAGTCAAGACCACGTCCTTACTTAGTTTTCTTTCCCTGCCCTGTCTTGCTTTCTTCACTCCCCTTCTCCTAAGGACATCCTTTCAGTACATCACTTGCACAAAAGTCCTAACTCAGACTCTGCTTCTAGAGAACCCTACCTAAAAGTAGGAGACAAAAATAAAGTTGCATTTTTATTATATCTTATGGTACCTATTCTAGAGCAAACAGCTTGACGTGAATGCAAACACAAACTGTTCCATCTGTTGGCTGATCTTGTACAATCTCTGGTGCCCTATTTGTTGTTGCTTCCTAAGTCGCCTTCCATCTATCAGATAACTGTTCACCACCTTCTTCCCAGGTTTAGGAAAAGAACCAGCCTTTCTTCACTGTCTCTACAAACCCATATACCCTTAAAATAGGGTCAAAATTTTAGAAATCACAGTCACATCTTCCTGGTGATAAATTTTCCTTCAAAATTGTCAGGTTGGACTTAAAACATAAAGCAGATCTAAGACTGGGAAGAAATGCAAGAAGTATTTCTGAGAGTAGGGGAGGGGTACAGGCAAATAATTCTGCAAGATCAGAGGTGACACAAAAAACTGGTAGACAAACACTCAGCAGTCAAGAGAGGAAATGCACCCAGGATCCATCCTATGTTCTCACTGCAAACTGTGAATATGTGAATATGTCACACATCATCAAGAGACTAGATTCAACCTCAACTAGATTTAAATCCTAAATTCAGCCCAGAAATGTCACATATTCATAGTAATTTCTAAAATAACATCGTTAACATCCTCCCGTCTAGGAATTAAAGCATCAAGTTTCTGTAGTTGATTCAAGTGCCTTCCCGAGTTCCTGAGCCCCAATTTCCATAAGTACCTTGGAGGAAAATTTTATCCTTCAGTTTACCATGTTCCATTTTGTTCCATAGTATGACTCTTGGATCTTCTTTATCTGAATCAACAGGAAATCTTATTAAAAATGCATATTACAGGCCGGGCGCGGTGGCTCATGCCTGTAATCCTAGCACTCTGGGAGGCCGAGGCGGGCGGATCGTCCTGAGCTCAGGAGTTTGAGACCAGCCTGAGCAAGAGCGAGACCCCGTCTCTACCAAAAATAGAAAGAAATTAATTGGACAGCTAAAAATATATATAGAAAAAATTAGCCGGGCATGGTGGTGCATGCTTGTAGTCCCAGCTACTCGGGAGGCTGAGACAGTAGGATTGCTCGAGCCCAGGAGTTTGAGGTTGCTGTGAGCTAGGCTGGCGCCACGGCACTCGCCCCAGGCAAGAGAGTGAGACTCTGTCTCAAAAAAAAATGCATATTACAGGACCATCCAAGATCCAATGCTTCAGAATTCTGAACCTGGGCCTGAGAATCTGAAATTCGTGACAAGCTTTCCATGTGACTCTGAGGCATACTAAATTGAGATAAAGTTCTGAAGACTAAGGCTTCCCTTCCATTTGATACCAGCATTAAGAAGACAATAATAAGGAATATAATCTCCCTAACCTATCTGCTATTTTTAGCTTCCAGTGATGCTATCTTAAAAGATATCCAATATTTTCGAAGAAGTCCACCAAGAGTTGAACAGACCACTGTCCCTCTAGATCCAGCTCATAATACCCACTCCTTTATGTTCTCTGGAGGTAGCTAAAGTTTTACACACTTTCTAAAAAAGAACACTTCTCTTCAGGACATTGCTGAAAATCACCTGTCTAGAATTTCACTTAGAAATATTATTTCATGCTATCCTACTTCTAGAAACTCTTACCTCTCTTTCATCACTTTCTAAGTCAAGAAGGCCTGGGTAAATTAAGTTCTAATTGGATAATTCTCCATTGAGAATTCATTAAGCACCTACCATGTACAAGAAATGGTAAGCACTGTAAGTACAAAAATGAGGAGGAAGGGCTTGTGCTGTCTGGGAGTCACAGTCTAGTAGGAAGAAAAGGCAAATATACCAATGATGACAGCGTACTGTGATCACTGCTGACAGATTTGCTAGGAGAGCCCAGAAAAAAATGGCATCTAAATCCATCCAGGAGTTTCAGGAAAAGTTTCTTGAAAAAGACTCTGTCTGCAAAGCATGAAAAGGAATTTATAACCTAGACATGCAAGAAGTCAGGTGGCCTGAGAACTTATCAATATGCACCCCATATGAAGAGGGACATTTAAACAAATCAAAGGTCAGGAGTAACCCATCATTCCCAAAGTAGCATACCAAAAAAAGCTTCAGTGAAGCTCTGGTTTTCCAGTTACTATGCTGCATAACAAATCACCCCAAAATATAGTGGCTTGGAACAACAATACTCTCTCACTTACTCTCTCTCTCTGGTGGTTTCTGTGGGTCAGGAACTTGGACAGGATTCAGTAGGGAAAGCCTGCCTTTGCTCCATAATATCTGTCTGGAGTTTCAGCTGGAAGACTTAAAGGCTGAGGCTGGAATCATTTGAAGGTTCATTCTCCCAAATGTGGCAGTTGATGCTGGCTCTCAGCTGGGGCATTAGCTCCTCTCCATGAAGACTTCTCTATGTGGTCTTTCTGCATGGATCAATTTGGGCTTCCTCGTCGCATGGTGGCTAGGTTCCAAGGGCAAGCATCCCAAGAGAGAGCCAGGAAGACATCATATTCTTTTTGTGACTTAGCTTTGGAAGTCACATAGGATCACTTCTGTCAAACACTATTTGTCAGAGCCATCACAAGCTCCCCACTCAGATACAAGGGAAAGGAACACAGAACCCTTTTTTGATGAAAGGAGTATTTGTCACATTTTAAAAATAACATGTGTCTGGGAGCTATATGTGATAAACATACATAGATTTGTACAGGCATCTTTGGAAAGTATAATATGCCACATCTAGATTACTAATATAAAGAGGATTTTGCATTATCCAGCTTGAGTGCCATTCGACATATAAAAATAATTTAACAAATTAAATCTAGGTAGTAATAGGTATATTATTTATGATACTCGTAGCCAAGTCAATTCTATCTTGTCTCCATGTCTCTTCAAACACACAAGCCATATCTACATATACAATCTTTCATGACCCCATCATATAATATCTTTCAGACTTGAGTTTTTAAAACATCAGCAGAAAATATGTCCAGCATGCTCTAAAATCTGTTGCAATAAAACAAATCAGTGATAACCCAGGGTCCAATTTTATAGCTCTTACAACCAGAAAAATACTGTTATCTCAGGGTCTCAGTGATCAGCCTTCCAGTTCCTTGCCTGATGAACATGTTGACAAATCACCCCCCTATTTTACTTTACAGAGTTATTAACTGAACTGATCTGAACTATATCATAAAATGTCCTGGGATAGTTGTGCAACCAGAGACCAAAAGTCATAATCAGAAAAGCAACATGGTTCACACTGACACAATGTTCTGCACTGGATAGGGTGATTCATATGTGGTTAGCCTGGATTCTTTTACAACAAAACAGATACTTAAAAGAAAAGAGAATGACAACTTCTGTTGCCACTGCACCGCACTTTTCCCCTCCATTCTCCCTGAAGGTTTAGATTCAATGCCTGCCTGACAGCCCTTCATCTGCCATGCTGCTGTTACACTGCCGCATGCCTTACACCTGACTCAGGGAGGAAGGGTGGGCAGGCACCACTGAGCTGATGGAGAGGTCCCGTGGCTTGCCCTTTAAAGTTGCCAGGTTTCTATTGCACCTGAGTAATCACTGATGCGACCTGTGAAGTGTGACCCAGCACTGGAGGGTCAGGGGCTATGCATTAAACTTCAGCTCTAATCCTAAAGTATATCTTAGGGGATTTAAAGCCAGAAGTTTCTCATCTAAAGGGCATGAAAGCATCATATCGATCCACTAGATGATGTTAAGAAACAACCATATGGCCCATAGATGTTTGCAACCAGTTAAGGATGAAGAAAGGGAAAAATTTTTCCAAAGTCCAATCTCTTTAAATCTTTGAAACTTCCCTGGGTAGCTGAGACAATAACCCTTGCTCTCAATAGTTATAATAGCTATAATAAAACAAGGGTATTATTTAGATATAAAACTAATGTATTTTGTAGTTCTATGGTTGGTGCTTATTAAGATCATTAGTACATTAGAAACTGGATTCCAAAGTGACAGATCTAGGCATAATGAAAGCTTTTTAGAGAAAATTGTGGTTTTTAGCGGTCAGATGCCAAAAACATCCATTGCTGTCAGCTCTAGTAAATATTTTAAGCTTAAACATTTAAAAAACTGTGAATAAACAGATAGATTGGCCTAAAGAAATTGTCATAATCTAGAATTTATAAAAACTTGTTGCCTCTACATGTACTGATTTGAAACTAGCCTGAAAGTCATCTTGCTGATGTTAAAAGTGATTGCTATATGACAGAATGAACACTGCTCATGTGATAGAGTTTGCCAGCCTGATGATTGAGAAACATGTCTCCTACAGTCCCACTGCCAAAACCCATTTATCTCAGTGAGATCCAAAACTGAAGACAATACTCCAGCTGAGACAACCCAGGAACACTTAGGTTCAGTCAAGGTTGGAGGTAAATTGGAGATAAAATTAAAAGAAAAACAGCTTACTTCTCTCATCTTGGTTGAAAGTGATTAAATCTAGCTTCTATTGCCCCGACTTGAAGTTATTACATCAAGCTTCTATTTCCATCAACTCTTGTACTAATGTGAGAGGTTCCCATAACATAAATCTTACTGGAATGCCCCACCCTGCTGAGAGGGCCATTCACAGGTACTAGGGACTGCAACACCCGCAACAGTCATAACAGCCCCCTCACACCTCACAGGAAATCTAGTAATTTGCCTGTACTAGTGACCTCGTAGGAACAACAACTAGAACAATGTCATTTTCATGGAGCTCTTGTTCTGCAGACAACCAAAATAACAGAAGTGATGACTTTTTGTTTATTCATTAAAATTTATTCAACAAATATATGCTGAAGTATTACTACGTCTAAGAAGTATTCAAGCACAGTGGCAACAGTGGAGAATAAGACAAACAGCTTCCAGTTCTTAAGGTGCTCACACACTAATAGGAAAGAGAAACATAATGACAAGGGCTATTTTCACAATGTTTACTAGGAGCCTTGGAAGATTTCACCTTTAAAGTTCATTTGGGAAGAACACAGTTGACCGTACTGATTACATTATGTCCTTTTGATGGCAACATACTAAGTGGGTAGTGTGTGTGAGTAGCATACATGTTATGTGTGCTCAGTTACTGTAACAGATTGATAACTCTGCTGTGAATTTCGAAATCATCATGCCATCTCATACCAAACCTGATCCAGTTTTTCTGGTCAGCAGTACAGGAGGGCACTAGAAGAGACACTGTTGTGCAGGGCATCAGGGGAGCAGGATGCAGCTCTGCCCTCCACACACTTAGAATCTGATAGCAGAAACAGACAAGAACACAGGTAACAACGGTAAAAGAAAGAATGTAAGTCCTAGACGAGAGGTGAAATCCAACCAGTATGGAAGCATCAAGGCCCAGAGAGGTCAAATGACTTGACCAATGCCCCATAACATATTAGGGAGAGAGTTCTTAAAGAAGAACAAGTATTTTTCCCATAGAGCCCCAGAAAATGTCAAACTGGCACAGAATCAGCATCTTTCAACAGCCCTGAATAGGATTATTCTCTCCCGTAGGGTTGCTTGTAGATCCAAGGTTAACAGAGTCACTGGCTACAACAGCAAATTGGAAGTTAATAGGACTAGATTCTGCTGGGAAATTTGGTAAATCCTTCACTTCTGCTTCTATTTCTCTATCTGCAAAATGAGGCAACAAGACTGAAGCCAATCCTCCATCCTGTGGGGAGGAAAGTATAAGAAAATCAACAGTTTCTGACCTCTTATTTTATACAAGGCCCAACTTTAGACCCCATATTACATGTGTCATTTAATCCTCACAACAGCTCAAGTGGTAGAAATTACCCCCATTTTGTAGATAAGCACGTAAGCTAAAAGAGGTTAAGAACCTTGTCCAAGGTCACACAGCTGTGCAAGAGCCAGAGTTCAAAAGCCATCTGTCTTAACCTCTGTGCTGCTAAGCTACTGCCCGCTGCAATAATTGACCTCCTTACCAGAAAGGTACTATGTGGGTCCAAGCCATTAGAAGCAATATCAGCCATGTGATAAACACTGACATAATTGTGCATAAAAAGCCCTAATTAGAATTTAAATTTTAATACTTAATCACTAAGATAATACATATTATGTAAATATGAGTTAAAATAATTTTTCTTCTAGTAAATTGTGTTTTTGAGAAGTTTTCCAAAATCGAATCCACAAAAAACACAGAATTATATAATCCCTGAGGTGAAGGAAGGACACAAAGAGAGAATTGTTTTGCCTGGAGGAGAAGACAGCATGCGTAAAAAACGTACACATGCCAAAGATACTGCACAAGTCACCTTCTCTCCCTCCTTCTCCACCTACTGCCACCGTCCTGCTGTGCCATCACAATGCTGGTTCACCTGGCGCTTCTCACTTCCTTTTGCAACCTAGCTACCCTTCCATTTTTCTCCTGTACTTCTGCCTAAGGGTCTAGTGTGTCGGGGGATAAAGAACACTTGAAGGTGAATGAGACCTGAATAAACACCACCAATTACAAGCTGTGTAACCATGAAGCAATTATTTCAACCCTCAAAGGCTCGGTTTCCTCAGTTGTAAATGGAGAAATGCTATCTACCACTTCGCTGTGAGATAATCGTGGAAAAACACCTCCTTGATACCCACAGCTCAGGAAATATTTCACCCTTTCAAAACCAAAATGTCTGGGTGACAACTGAGAATACAGAGAATATCATGCCCACTTCCTGTCACCCATGCTGCTCACCTCACTCCTCTGTAGGGGGGAAAGAAAGTGGCAAGGGTTTGTGGGAGAAGCACTAATTTGCTATTCCTAAAATTGACAGGGGCAACACTGGAAAGTTGTCTACCTAAGAAAACTTTAGTTCGGTTAATGTGGTTAGTTGGCTTTGGGCACAGAAGCCAACTGAGTCCTTGCTCCAACACTTGGTAACTGTGTGACCTTGTACAAGGGGCTTACTCTGTTTGGATGTCAATCTTTAGCTTGTAAATAAAACCACTAGTTGCCTAGCCTCCCACACAGGAAAGGTGTGAATGCCAGAGGACATCAGGGATGTGAAGTCACCAGCTATGCATTAATAACCTAAAAATGATCTCAACTGCCTGGAAGACAGAATTCAGGACAATAGAGGAAGACGGATCTGTTCCTGCTCCTGGAAAGCAAATTACTTGTGCCCCCAAAGGCAAAAAAAAATAAGTTAGAGCTCAATTTCTTAATGAAACAGGCAATTTCCACTCTTTAGCTCTCCCAGATCTACTTCAGTATTGGTTCTTCAAAGATAGTCTGAAACTAACTTCATAATTCACACCCTCTACTTACCTTTTATATGACTCTAATCAATGCAGCTAATGTAATTTCAAAATCCATACAACAAATGTGAATTACCACTCCAATTACCTCTTACTAGATATAAGAATCTTACAGATGAAGAGAGTCTTATTCATCTTTCACCTCCAGTATTTAGCACAGTGCAAAAATAGAAGCCCAATAAATAATTGCTGAATGAGTGACTCAATGAATACATATAAAGTGTGGGCACTAGTGTGGTATGCTACCAAGGTATCTCCTGGGCACTTTTTTTTTTTTTTTTTTTTTTTGAGACAGAGTCTCACTCTCTTGCCTGGGGTGAGTGCCGTGGCATCAGCCTAGCTCACAGCAACCTCAAACTCCTGGGCTTGAGCAATCCTACTCAGTCTCAGTCTCCCGAGTAGCTGGGACTACAGGCATGCGCCACCATGCCCGGCTAATTTTTTTTTCTATATATATTTTTAGCTGTCCAATTAATTTCTTTCTATTTTTAATAGAGACGGGGTCTTGCTCTTGCTCAGGCTGGTCTAGAACTCCTGAGCTCAGAATGATCCGCCCGCCTCGGCCTCCCAGAGTGCTAGAATTACAAGCATGAGCCACCGTGCCTGGCATCTCCTGGGCACTTTTTCAGAATCATCAGACATTTAAGGTCTACCCAAGACTGAACCCTCACTTCTTTTAGAACTTGCATAAGCATTGATTACAAATATATGAAATATTTTAACAGAGTCAAGAATTTTCATTAGGCACTTTTGATACGGAGAAAAAAACATTAATCATGTTGCTTACTCCAGTATGCTTCAACTTTTCTATTCTATGCAAATTGTGCCTCACTCTATATCAAACATACAGACCTTGGCTGAGATGCTGATTCCAATGTGGCCACTGCTACAGGGTATTGTATTAATAACGTCATCAGGCCAGCTCAAAACCCTAGTCCCTAACAATGACCTCATGCTGGAGATTTTAACACTTCTGATGAGGGAATGAATAGTGTCTATGCCAGGCCAGAAAATCACCTAGGACATGATTTTTATAAGGCTCAAACCCCAGCATCTATTCTATGAAATGCTGCCTTACATGCTGTATATGAATTCTGATGTACCGATTTGGAGTAAAAAAGCCCTTTGTATATGTAGTGGAGGATGATAGCTGTATAGATCTGGCCATATTTGCATTAGAAAATCTCCCCTGCAAGTCCTTTTCAGAATAGTGCCTCTACAAGGACCACTGGCTACTACATGGCCAGATTTAAGGAAGTATCCAGCTTCATCAGAGCTATGCATGCTTTGATGTGACTTCTGTGGCTGAGTAGTAGTTTGCACCACTCAGTGACACCCGCTGGTTCAACCCACTTGCTGTGTGGCAACCTACTTGGCCCGAGTACTTCCTACTCACCAAGAATGGAACGTGAGCTGGAAAACAAATTCCATTTCCCTTAATTTTTAACTTTACTTTTTTACTTTTACTTTTAAATTATTTTTTCAGTGTGTTGGTAAAACTGTGTGATGGCACACTCAATTCAGTCTCCTAGTTTATGTTTCCTTCTCCTTTATTCTTCTATGAAAAGAGTAAAATTGAATAGCTCATTATATCACACAGGGACAAGACCTGTTTCCAGACCTCACTTTTTAAGTATAACATGTGAATTGAGCATTTTGCTTTTTAGGGAATAGGAGCAGAGAAGAATGAAGAGAACACACATCCTCTAGTTCCATGAGCAGGGTAGACTTCTGGGTCTATAAATGTAACAGGGTCCCAAATTCTTTCATACAACATCAAAGCCTGAAAAAAAAAAATTTAGCTTCTTTATTCATTTTTATTTTGATCAGATCTTCCTGTTAAGCTTATTGCTTGATGATAATGCTAAAGGTGGAAAGATTGAGGCGAGGGTCCTTTATCACAACAGAAACAATTAATTAGAAACACTTCATGTAAATTTGTGGCAGAGTTTTCCATTGTCAGTAGAACTTTCACCAGTAATTATTTTTCTATTAAGATATTGAGATTCTACCTCTGAAAATCCAACCTCCTTTTTTTTACCTTCTTAAAGCATTTTCCCCATTTCATGAGAATTGCTTCTTAGAGGCAACTATAGATCATAAAAGTATTATATTGATTACGAAGTCAATGCTTTCTCTTCACCATAATGCAGAGAGGCCACTACAAAAATCAAATTAACAAAAGGAAAAAAATAGGTTATTCATCTTTTTCTAGATTTGTGTTGGGCAAATAAAAGATACTACGAGCATCTTAAGATAAACAACTTCATTTGCCACAATAATAATTTTTATCTTTTCAAATTATTAAAGATCTAAAAACAAATGCTTTTCCCCAGGCTGGCCTAACAGTACAGATATGGTAATATCAGCCCTCCCCCAACAGCCAGCGCTCTCACACTGACATAAACTGTGTACAGTTCTCCTCCCTGGAATTACCCTTTCCAAGTCCCATTCCCTCACAATCCTACTTTCTATCGGATAATCTGATTAATCCATACAGTGTTAATATACTATTCCAACAACAACAACACAAAAAGCTGAATTGTAGCAAATTTACTTGGACTTCTGCTCTGGCCAAGATGGAGTGTCAGGGACCATATTTATCCTCCTATCTGAAATAACAATAATAAGATAAAATATGTAAAACAGCAGTTTTTAAGATAGTGGGCATCAGGCAACAAAGTATAGTAATCCCTGAAAGATGAAAAAGAGAAGTATGTCCTATAACAGCCCCAGCTTACCGCCTACAGTAATTTTCTCTTTTTTTTTTTGAGACAGAGTCTCACTCTCTTGCCTGGGGTGAGTGCCAAGGCATCAGCCTAGCTCACAGCAACCTCAAACTCCTGGGCTCAAGCGATCCTACTGTCTCAGCCTCCCGAGTAGCTGGGACTACAGGCATGCGCCACCATGCCCGGCTAATTTTTTTTCTATATATATTTTTAGCTGTCCAATTAATTTCTTTCTGTTTTTGGTAGAGATGGGGTCTCGCTCTTGCTCAGGCTGGTCTCGAACTCCTGAGCTCCGAACGATCCGCCCGCCTCGGCCTCCCAGAGTGCTGGGATTACAGGCGTGAGCCACCGCGCCTGGCCTCCTACAGTAATTTTCTAGGCCAGGTGCAGGGAGAGGGACTCCAGGCAGAGCACATTGGTCTTCCTTAGTTGAGTAAATGAGGGAAAGAGTCTGGGAAACCAAGGTGGTTAGAGTTACAGGACAGAATACCAGAGAGGAGAAAAGTACACAGAGAGAGAACTATGGAGCTATGCAGAGGTTTCTTCCTCCATCTTTAGCTGAGTACTAATTAGCATATGCATGTGAGGAAACCATTCAAGGTTGGGGGAAGGTGCCACCCCCAGGGATTAGAAGTAACAGTGCCTGGTATGCACACAGAACCAGGAATAATTCCTGAACCCTCCAGCCAGACAGGAAAAGCTCATAATTTATTGGGCATTGAGTAGTATACTCAGAAAAGTTTTGCCTCACTAGGGCAGAAAACTAACCCCAGGCTAAACACTGTTCTGGTCTCATCTAACAAACATTAAAAGCAAGACCTGATAAGATCAAACTGTTTGAAAGTAACCTAAGCATGTTCCAGAAAAAAACTGAAGAACATTTACAAGAATAAAAAAATATGTGGCATGGAAAAAAGTAAAATTCATAGTGTCTAGTATACAATTAAAACTTGCCAGACATGCAAAAATCAGGAATATATAACACATACTGAGGAGAAAAGTTAATTAATGCAAACTTATTAAGAAATGACACCAATGATGGAATTAGTAGACAAGGACATTAAAATAGTTACTACAATTTTATTCTACATGTTAAAGAAACAAGAATATGTGGTAGAAGAGTTACAGAAGACATACAAATGATTCAAATCAAAATTTGAGAGATGAAAACTGTAATGTGAGAGATGCAAAGTAAACTGGATAATGGCAGATTATTCATTATAGAAAAAGATTAGTGAACTTGAAGACATAATAATAGAAACTACCCAAATGAAACAGTAAAAAAAAAATGGACTAAAACAAAAAAAGAGAGAAAACAGAGCATTGGTGAGCCATAGGAAAACTTTAAGAGGTCTAATATACATGTAATTACAGTCCCTGAAGGAGTGGAAGGGGTTGTGGAAAGGAAAAATATTTGCCCAAATACTTTCCAAATTTGATTTAAAAAACTATGATCCCACAAATTCAAGAAGCTCAAAAAACCCCAACCATAAGCAACACAAAGAAATCTAAGCCAAACCAAAGCACATCATAATCAAATGCCTAAAAAATTATTTTAGCAACTTGCCTCTCCCCTGAAGAAACTGTTTTCCTACATCCCACTTTATTGTGCATAGAAGTGGAGAGATGTCCCTCTTGCTCCCCATTGTCACTTCTGGACCATTCTTTCTTAGTCCTCCCTTAAAATCCCTAGCTTTGAGTTTTATGTTGTCATAGTGAGTTACCCACTAACCCTAATTATTATTGTCGTGTATTGCCCTTGGATGACTCCCTGTCATTTCTTGATATTTTCAGCTCCTAGTTCACTGTCCCTCTCCCCAAGACTGCTATTGCATCATTTCTTAGCAATGCTAATCTATAAATAAATGATCTAACACTTCGACCTCTCAGTTCCTTAACAACCTTTTTATCAAAAATTATGTCCTCAATTGTTTATTCCAATGGTCCTGCCTGGAACTTGTCATTACCAATAACTCACTCTATCCATATCTTTACTTTTTGTACACTATTCTTGGCCTTGTTTCATACATCGCTAAGAAAATTGAAGCAATCAGAATAGAACTTCCACAGATGTCCTCTAACCACATCTAACTACCTACCAGCATTTGTAGCCAGTTACTTCACATTTTTGGGTGTTAGCCTAAGTGAACCATGCATATGTTCCCTTCTTTGTGTATCCAAGCCTGTCCTCCTTTCCCCTTCAAAAACTCACTCCAGTAGCTTTTCCCTTTCTTTCCTATAGATCAATGATTTCCTCTCTTCTGAATCATTCCCTTCAACTTGTAAACATGCTGTTATTTCACCTATTTAAAGTACATTAACAATACACACACATATTTAAACACCTCTTAAGAAAAAAACATATTTCCCGTAATTAGAAGTAATTATTATAGAAACTTCTTATTCTGATAATTGGTGATTAAAGGGAAAAATGAAGTTTTAGGAGCAAGTACAGTTTATTTCCAGTTGATGAGAAAAAGGCTCTCTTTTACCAAAAGAAACCGTTGGCTAAAAATTTAGAAAAATAAATGTTAAAATTTGAAAATCATCATTCCCAGTCTCCCAAATAGATAGTTGACTTAAGTACTAAAGGAAACAGAATATCTACACAGCACTAAAATAGCACTACACAGACTGTTTGCTAATTGAAAAAGAGAAATCTTCCTTTTCATTGGAAAAATCTTTTGGACACAACCTTAAGCAAATAATACAGAAATACAGAAATTTAGAATCACTGAGACAACCTGATAGTAGTAGCCCCTCCAATGAAATGTAATATGGAGCATACAATATCACCCACAAAATATTTTACTGCCAAAAGTATCTAATCAAGCCTTTAGATTTGTATGTAGAAAATATATATATATATATATTCTTAAAATTTTTAAGAAAACAAAAGGTTTTCTGGATCCCACTTCCTCTTCCAGTTAGTTCACGGTTTTTCTTTGCAGCAAATTGAAAGCCTCACACGTAAACACTGGCTTCAATTCTTCTCCTTTAAGGCTTCCCTTATACAACTTCTAGTCAGGCTTTCACTCCAACCTGACACCAAAACTATTCACAAAGTCACAGATGTCTTCTACATTGCTAAAACTAATGCTTGATAAATTCTTTTCCACAGCATGCTTGGCATGTTAGTAGCATTGATATTTGACCACGCCTCCTTGATATCTTTTCTTCACTCAGGCTCTGACATCATAATCCTTAGTTCTTCCCCTCATTGTCAATTCACTCATAGGAGTTCCTTTTGCAGAGTCCTTATCTCTCCTGGGCCTATTAGAACACTTCAAGGGCTCAGTCTATGCACGTCTTTCTTTGTTTGCACTCAGTTCTTTGGTGGTATCATTCCACCTCCTAGCTGTGTTAGATCCGGTTCCCCTCGGCCCCAGGAACAGAGAGGCAGAGTCACCAAGGCTGCAAATGGCAAAGGAGTTTATTGGCTAGCTCGAGCTAGGGTCCAAGTCCCAGAGCACCAACGCAGTGGCCTCTCCTAAGAACCAGGACCAGGACCCCGCCTTGGGGTGAAAGTTAAGCTTTTATACCTTTTTGTGCACACGACACGCACGTTCCACACGACATGCTGGGCACACTACCCCCCCTCCCCTCAGTTCATTGGTTCCTTTAAAAGTGGCTGATTGTGTTAGCTCCTGATTGGTCGGTTCGATTTTCGCGCCGGCACCGGTTGTGGTCAGCGTCATTCCGGGGAAAGGGCGGCGTTATTTCGAGGAAACCGAAACTCAGGCCTACTCCAGAAAGTTCAGCCTGTCACAGAGTTACTCCTGCTCTTATTCCTGTTTTTCATTTCATTCTGATTTGCTATACTTAACAAAACTAAAGCAAGCACGGTCACAGAAGCAAATAGCATCAGTTAGAATCAAAGACAGCACACTTTTCTCTAATCTCAAACAATTCATCCCACACAAAACAAAGTACATTCTCCTACTATCAATTCCTGCTTTTCAGCTGTTACTACCACCTCTACGCTATGTCCACCACGTCGGCATCTCTCTACTAACCCCTAGCATCACACCTCCAACTTAATCATAAACTCCAATCATACCGCCTACCTAGTATTATCCTCTTGGATGTCTAATATTTATTTCAGGCCTTACATTGTCCAAAAGTTAACTTTTCATCTTCCCTCCAAAAACCTGCTTTATCTGTACATTTTCCCATCTCAAATGATGGTAATTCTTTCCTTTTATGTACTCAGACCCAATATCTTGGCTTCATCTTTCACTCCTCTCTCTCGCTTTTACCCCATATCAAATCAGTCCTGTTGGATCCACTTTCAGAAGAAACCCAGAATCCAACCACTTCCCACTTTTGTCCAAGGAACAACAGCCTCTCATCTTGATTACTTCAGTAAATCAATCATGATAGGTGTCCATACTTCCACTCTTGCCTAGCCCGCCTCTATTCTCATCATAGGTTTTAAAAGGATCACTTTTCCTGCTAAGTCTGATTGGGTCACTCAGTGGAGTGACCTATATCTTTATCTGTCCTATAAAGCTCTATATGGTCTGACCCTGCTTCTCATTGACTCTGTGACTTCAGTTCCTAATATGCCTAATATTTTCCTCTTACTCATTCTGCTCAAGCACAAGGCCTCCTTGCTGTTCCTAGTATAATCCAGAGAATGAGCTAAAATAATGTCACAGATAATTCACAGGTCTTTATGTCTATGGACTCCCTTGCATCCTATCCACAAATATCAGTTTTTCTTCATCCTATTCTAACAGAACACTTCTTTCTTAAAATGCACCATGGATTGGTAGAGAGAGTTTTAGAGTCAAAGAACCTTCAGTCAATCATTCATTCATTCTGTAAGCATACATTAGTCACTTTAGGTCAAATCCGTGGGGGGAGGGGGGGTGCTGATATGAGATAAGGTTCTTCACTTCAAGTCGAATGTGGAGAAATAAACACATAAAAAGATAATTACAACACAAAGTAGTAGATATGAATAGATTTCAAGATATTATGATGACACAGAGAAAGATTAATTTGGCTGAGGAGAATCAGGCGTGACTCTCCAGAGACAGTCATGTCTCAGGAATTTAAATCTCTTTTCCACCACTGCAAGGTAGTGACCTTAGGCATGCTGCAGAAAAATCTGACATCAATTTGCTCCTCTGTAAACTTGGGATGAAAATGCATGCTTCACAAGCTCGTCCCGAGTGTCAACAGAGATGATATATGCTCATTAAAATGTCATGAGAGTGTTACCTACAGTTATTATCCTCCTTTGGCCTCTTGCCCACCACTATGCACAAAGAAGCAAGAACTTTAGAAAGTGTAGTATCTGTTCACACAGCTTCAAGCATTTGAAGAAATGAACCTTATTAGCTCAGTGCCTAGAGTTCAATATCTTGAAAAACTTAAGTGCTTCTTATTTTTGTTCTAAGGCTTATGCATTGTTTTGAAGAAATGAACCATATTTTGTTGAGTGCAATGCTATCACGTTCATCTACACAAGCCCAGTCAATATGCATTGATTTGTGTTCTAATATTCATGAAACAATGGTTCAGTTCAAAAGCAATCCTCCGTATTTGGATCTATTTCATGCCACAAATGAACAACTAATAGAGCTGTAGTTAATGACAGCTACATCAGAGAGAACACTAATACAACATCCTGATTGACTGCAAGGAGCCCTAGAAGAAACGTAGTTCATGTGAAACTCTCCTACTAATTAATTTTTCTCCTTAACATTTTTCTGGAACCTACTGTGCATAGACAAATAAATGGGGTAATACTGGGAAATACGAAGGAATTTCTGAAGATTTCTGCACTTGAATTTATAATCAAACACAGGACTTGCCTCTGGTTTCCTCCTATAAAGTGCCAAAAGTCTTCAGCTTCCTTGTGAGATAATTAGTAAGGAAAAAATCGACTATGAATTTGGTGTCGGGGTGGTTTTTAAAAATGATCATAAATTCTTTGATACTGCTTCCCTTAAGAGGTGAAATCTATATCATTTCTCCTTGAATGTGAGCAGGCCTGTGCCTGCTTTGATCAATGGGATAGAACAGAAGCAATATTCTGTGATTTCCAGTGCTAGGTCACAAAAGCCCATGCAGCTTCACCTTGCTCTTTTTAAACTCTCGCTCTCCTGATGCTCCCTCTTGGGCCACTTCCTTTCAGAACCCAACCGTCACACTATGAGAAGCCCAGTCCACATGGAAAAGCCATGTATATGCATTCTTATCAACTGTTCCAGCTGAACCTAACTTTTGCACCATCCTGGCCTATATGTCAGACATGTGAGTGCAAAGGTCTCCAAGTAATTCAAGCCCCCATTCATTTGAGTCACCGCTGAGCCATTTGAGTCTTCCAGCTGAGGCCTCACACTTCATGAAGCAGAGACATGCCATCCCCATTGTAGCCTGTCTGAATTCCTGACCCATGCTTGTTATTTTACACTACTACATTTTCAAGTGCTTTGTTTCACAGCAGTAAATAAGACAAAATGGCAGTTCATAAATGCCATAAATTTAACAACGAAAATATCTAACAGGTAATCAAAAGAGATGAATACGTTTTTTCTGAGCTCACATGAATAGACAGGAAGGTTTCTAGAGATAAAAAGTTGTACTCAATCCTCAGAAAAGTTTTCAGTGAGATGCTAAGACTACTCATTTTTTCTCCACATCCCTTAGGATGTATGCATAGTGTTTTCACTACATTTGCTAACTTACCAGTCAAGCCAGAAAGACAAAATAATCAATTGTTTTTGATTGTCTTGTCTTATGCATAGTCTTATACTCCAGATATGAGAGAGATGAATTAGAAAATAAAAATGCAGATGAATGGCCTTACCTCTGTTAACTATTATATCGATTCTAGCCTTACAAAATTATTTGACAGAAATAAGATCACAGGCTTTTTTCAATGTTGTAGAAAATATCCAAACTTAAGTTTTAAAATTTTAGATCTTAATACATATTAAAGGACAAAGACCACAAAAATGTAAAAATAAGTAATGTTCATAACTGTTAAAATCTTAGTCTTTTTCAATGTACAAAATATCTTTTAATTGTTAAGACTTGCCTGTAACCTCAGTTTAACACAGGATTTTTTTCTAAAAGATTTTTCATTGCTAATTAACTTTCAAAAAAGCAGAAGCTACCTCCTTTTGCACTGAAGGTTGTAATTTTCCAAAGCTTTGACTTTTGTTTAATACACCATAAATGCTATCATTTATGGTGTATTTTTGCTGAATTTTAAAATGCTATTATTCTGCAAGGTAAAGAACTAAGTGCTAAGTGAAATGTGAAACCAAAGTCTTCCTTGGAAACATGTTCCTCCGAGAAAAAGTAAAAATGTGCCAAATGTATCTCTACAAAGAAAGGAAGGACATTTGTCCTGATGTCTACTCCAGGAATAACCTCCCAGGGGACAGTTTTGAAAGGATTCAAGCATTTTAAATATCCTGAACTAAATTAGTTAATTAAAAAGATGGGTGAGCAAAGTCCACTGAGGTTAAAAGGAGAACAATAGTCAGCAATCATTTATCACAGTGCCCTGTTGGAGGATTTCAAGATACCTGATTAACAGTGGCAATTCTCATTTAGATTCATTATCTGATGGAGCAGAGTTGTTATTGATCCAACAGCTGACCTCAATGCAGGCTTAGAGTGCGACAATAATAATCTCTCCATATAGTGTGCCTGCAGTCATTGGCAGTTTGAGTAATGATTAGAGAAAACAGAGGAATAAATAGCCAATTCCTAAAAACTCTCATTCCATTTTTATTGATGCTCCAGACTTTCCATATTCTTCATATCTATCTTTTTGTCTTTCCTTTCTTCCTTCTTTATTTCTTTTTCTTTTAAAATTATTCATTAATTTTTTTAAAAGGAAGTGTTAATAGAATTCAAATTGTTGGGAAGGAAAAATTTCCCTCTACTCCCACTTATACAGTGTCTGGGACTCTGCAAATTTAACTGACAAAAGACAGATTAACAGGGGAAAAGGAATACAAATGTGTTAATATTTTAAATGCATGGGGGTTCACAGAAAAGAAGTGAAACTCAAAGAAACAGACTTGGGGGCTTATATACCATTTTAAACAAGGAAAGTGGGCTTAGACTTCAAGGAATGGTAAAGTGCGAGAAAGTAACTAGAAAATATGTGGGGAAAACTAAAGGAAGCTAAGGGTTACTTTAGTGAGGTGTGTTTATGCAGATTCATCCCAGGGCCAGGTCTCTGTCTCCAGTCATACCTGTTGCTCTTTTCTTTCTGGTTTGGGAGGTGGGGAGCTCCTTCATTCACAAAGGGAAATTTGTACCTTTCAGGTAGAGAACAAAGGGGAGTAAAGAACTCCTCCTGCATTTGTTGATTCTCAGTTGCCTTCGGCCCAAAATAATCCTTATGCCAATGTTACAGACCAACAAGGTTCATCGCCCACTGCTCAGGAGGAAGCCAATACACTGAGACAGCAGGAATTACAGCAGAGAAAGAGTTCAGTATCGCAGGCACCATGTGAGGAGAGGGGAGGAAATTCTCAAATCTATCTCCCTGAGAATTTGGGAGAAAGGGTTTTTAAAGATAGTTTATTGGGCAAAGGGCTAGGCAATTGGGTCTGCTGATTGGCTGTGTTTGGGGTGAAATGATCGGGTGTAGAAATTGTTTTATTCTGAGCCAGTTCCTGGGTGAGGGTCACAAGACCAGTTGACTCAGTTCCTCGGTATGGGCCACTAGTCTGGGTGGGTCAGCCATTCCACCAGAATTCAGAATTCAGGGCCTGGAAGACATCTCAAAAACTAGCCTTAGGTTTTACAAAGGTGATGTGATGTTATGTATGGGAGCAATGAAGAAAGCTAAGAGTGTTTATGACCATCAGCTATATAACTCCTGAGTAGTAAGCAATTACAGGAAAGCAAGCTGGGGAACAAAGGCTGGTTATATATATTTCCCCTACCACTCTTCCCACTTGGTGGCCCTTTATTAATTTTATAAAGGGCAGTTTCACCAAAACCACATATTTTGGAGTGGCATATTCTGGCCCCCTTCAAAATTCTTATTTTTCTTTCATCACATCTTAATAATAGTGACTAAGAATGTCTTCTACATTCACTAGATAAAATGACAATTTAACACCAGGAGGGAAAACTTGATTAAATATTAGGTTTAAAAGATTGTAATTTTCATGAGGAATGGAATGTAGATATGAAATTAATGCATTCAGAACTTTTTCTGCTAAAAATTCATGAAATGTCTGAGAGCAGTGGGCTTAGAACTACATCAACACAATGCCAAAACATCTGGAGGGGAAGTGGAAAATGGAAGCAATTGTCCAGATACTTTGTCTACACAAAATTCAGCCATTCAAATGTTTGCTTTCCACAGACCAAACATCTAGATGGTTGGCAAAATTCCTTCCATTTCTATCTGCGTATATGAAACATCCCTCATCTACTCTGTTTTAACAATGAGCCACATCCCCCTGGAGTGGGCTTCTAACCAGACAATCTCTCCTACCCAATTCTTTGCCTTCTTTCAATATATGTGTATCTGTTTGTAAAGTACAAAGAAAAGAAAAAATAACAAATTGTCTGCGTCTTCTCATTTTAGAGTAAAATAACTGCAGAACAATGGCTAAGTGGTTTGTATTTTCCTTGCAGCACCTAGCACACCAGGTGCAGTCAATAAACATTAAGCCATCAAATAAATCAGAATTCCAAACTGTGGTCTGAATTGAAGAATACATTACAGTCAGCTGCTTTTGCGGCAGGGTGAATTTCAGAAAAAGGCTCAATTGATTGGCTTTTCTCAAACGTTAATGTGCATACAAATCTCCTGGGGATATTTTTTAAATGCAGATTCTGATTCAGTAGTTCTGGACTGGGGCCCAAGACCCTGCATTTCTATCAAACTCAGGTTACACTGATGTTGGTCCATAGCTAAGTAGCAAGCAGATGGATTACTGGCAAAGAGAAAAGACGAAATCTCCCCCTTCACCAACTCTAAACCATATCTATTGTAAACAATATTCCAAGTACATTTAAATTATTGAAGAATTTTTTAAATAAAAAATTTTTAATCTAAAAAATTGAATAAATCTAAACCATCAAAACATAAAAAAAAACTCTCGATATATAATCTGTAATCTAAAATTTAAAGGGCTATTTGCCCGGGGGAAAAACAAAAAACAATGGTTTACGAAATGCTAACAGGGTCAGAGTTAATAAGAAGAGACAGCCAAGAAGATAAATCTCAAACTGAATGTGTCAACACAAACCAATAGGTACTTTAGTACAGGGCTTGAAATCATCCCCGACTGCCTCAAAAGGTCAGTCTTCTAGATGTACTTAAATTAAGAACAAATAAATTATGTTAATGGAAAAAAACTCCAAACCCTGTAAAATAATTTAAAGAGGTTTCTTTTGAGCTAAATATGTGCATGTGCGGCTCAGGGAACATGGTCTCAAGTGATGTTGAGAAAATGCACCAGAGGCACTGGACTACAATGTGGTTTCACGCGTTCATGGAGGCAGGAGTCACAGGTAAAACCATATACCAATACGTGGGAGGTACACACTGGTTTGGCCTGAAAAGGCAGGACATCTCAAAGCGGGGGACTTACAAGTCATAGGTGGGTTTTGGGGGTTTTTTAGTTGGCAATTAGTTGAAAGAGTCAGGAAAAAGGAATGCTTGAGTTAAGATAAGGGGTCTTCTGTCTCTCATGTGATGCTACACCAGAATCAGGTTGGAAAGTAAGCCACATTATACCAGCTTAATAAGATTTTATCATTTGTAGGCATGACTCACCAGGCCTCTTAGGAAAGAATTTGGGCAAGAGGAAAATAAAAGGTCAGAGTTCAGTTATCAATTACATCTTCAAGTATAGAACATCATAAATGCATCCATGATTTCAGTAGATTGATAAACTGGACGGTCTGTTTTAATAAAATCTTTATGATTCAGAATTGAAGCAATTTCTTAAATTATTTTCTTCACCATTATATCTAAATCTTCAACTAGTGTTTGATACAGAAAAAAAAACTTTATTCATTTAATCAACATTGAAATCAATCACTTTGGAAAAACACTGTGCTAGGCACTCCCTGGGATTATAGTACTGAGCTAGTATGGATCCTAGCATGGCTCTTGTAGTCTAATAGGAAGAAAATATGCATATATAAATAACTAAAATATGAATTCAAAGTGTGGTGATTGTCATAAGAAATATGCAAATAATGGGTTTCAGAAATTAAGAGGAAGCATGTGCAGAACTGTGGTTGGACAATACCTCTTTCCAAAGTTCCTTGAAGTAAAATATCTGGATGGAGTACTTAATTTTCTGAAAAGCCTCCCAGATCCAAGAATTTAATGATCATAAGAATTCTCATTTGTATATTCACTTCCAATTCAGGCCAAAAGGGATCCTCATCTGATAAAAAAGGTCAAGACAACATACAAACAGTACCAACAATTCCCCAGGTGAATACCTGCAATATTCAGTCAAACAGCTTTCCAAATATGTCTATAATCAGTAGTGTGGTCATAACTGTTTAGCAATCAGCTGGGGGGGAGGGGGAGGGAGGGACAGGGTGTAAGAGGAGCTCTAATTTATAGCCTTTACCAATTTCCGTGGTGTAAATACTCTCACGATGACTGATTTCAGGCTACTAACATGAGATTACTGAACTCTGAGTTGGGAGGATATGTTCACAATCAGCCCCTTACATATATCTGATGACATTTATGTTTAGTGGTAAAGAAGGATGCAAGCTCTGGAGAAAAACTACCTGGGTTTAAATCTTGATTCTGAGATTAATCAGCAATAAAAACTCTGGTAAGTAACTCAACATCTCTGAGCTTCAGTTTTGTAAATGGGGAATACTAATAATGGTCATTAAAAGAAATAAATTAATATATGAAAAAACTATCATGTATTACTAAGTGCTATCATTGTTAACCATAACAATTCTATTGGAAAATTCATCTTTGAGAACTTTCTAATCGCAATCTCCATTTATAGGGACATTTCATTAAGTAATATTTTTTACATCTTTTTAGAAATAACCCTACTAGTTTTCTCCTCCTGGGCACTGTTAAGACTCTGAATCTTAAAGTGACATGGTCTGCATAGTTATGAAAATACTGATATTCTGGACCATTATATGAATATTATGAAAGATTTGTCAAACATATCCATTCAGTATTGAGTCTAAGAAAATTTCACTTGACATAGTGCTTGCAGATTATACTGCTCATTCAGGCTTTGAATTTATTCTGCCTTATCTTGTTCTCTAATTACACAGTATCACGTTAAAGCTAGAATGTGACCTTGAATTGTAACTCTTTGTGTACTATCTTAATTCCCACTGCCATTCACCTCACTTATGGATCAGATCATAAGCTATTTTGTGACAGAATTTCCATCTTTACATTGCCTCTTCCAGGGCTTGGCATGTAGTACTTTAATAAGTATTTGTTGAATTAAGATGATTTAGTATTTTTTTCCAAGGTAAGTTCCATTCACTTATTTCCAAAAGAAGCAAAACAAGAACTCCAAAGCCAAAATGCTGGAAAATATACCTTTTGGGGGTGGGGGGCGGGGAGGGGCGGGACTAACAAAGCACATTAGCATAATAAAGAATCTACAAAGTTTTGCACTTAAGAAACTTGTTTAAAATTATTTAACATAAAATTTTCCATTCACGGAACTCTTACACATAAGATATTTATAAATGCTATTATCCAAACAGACATTTTTGAAAGTAAAATGGGGCACTGTTAATAATTATACCAGGAATCAGGCACAAACTAGGACTCTACCGGGTGAACCTAGATATATAGCCATCCTGTCTATGAACACTGTTTGGAAGTAGATAGAAATATGGAAATTCCCAAAAGCACTGTTATATGGATCAAGGTTTAGGAAACAATGGCTGATCTAAATCCCTCATTTTACTGATGAGGATGAAAGAAAAGTTACATCACTCCCCCAACAAGTCCCCGGGAACCCCATTAGAGGCAGACCTGTGAATGAAATCCAGCTCATTGGAGTGGCCATTTCAGTTTCTAATTTATTCAAAGGTCTTGAATCCTGAAAGTAAAACAACTGATTGTTTGGCTGTATTTTCGCAAAGAAGAAAAGAAACTCTACACTTACATGCCTCTCTGGGAATATCATTTTGTCATACAGGAAGTACGGACATTGTGTACAATGAAATGCAAATCAGATGTCAACCGAGGATCCCTTGTTTCTTCAGAGATGTAGGAATAATTGCCTTGAGCCCTCAACAATTCCATGGCCTAGTAGAACGCCAAGGTTCTGCTTCAAAATTTCTGCAAATTCCCACAGGCCTAGTTCTCATAGCCTCCTCTGCCATCTGGGCTCATAATTCCTCTGTGACATACTACATTAACCCAGACATAAAACTTGGCACTCTTCAGTTCCTGCTAAACAGGTATAGTCTCCAGAAGTTTTCAAAAGATTTAGAAAAATTCTATAAGGAGGAAAAAGGAAGGATTTTTCTCACGGCAATGCAAATGATAGTCTCAATTAAGGCATAGCATTCTTAAAAATATGTGCTGGCTCTCTATCCTTTGAATTTTTACTGGCCCCTATCTTCCTACCATTTTCTGGTTCCTTAACCCTGCTCCTCCTCCCTTCTCTTTCCTCTTTCTATTCACTATCCTCCTCCTTACTGGGGACTTAACTACGAAATTCTTTACCCCATGCTCAGAAAACAAAAACAAAAACTTTTCCCCTTGCCCTGAAGTCTCAGGATTACCTAATATTCTTAACCGTGATGTGATACGAGTGTGGGGTATATGTCGGGGGTTAGGGGCTAGTCTATCTCAATCCTTCTTCCAATGAAGATAGAGCATACTTTTAAAGGAATCCAAGTGGAAATAATATTCTGTGCCTCATTAAGCAATTATACAGCTTGATTAAAAGACAAGTGAATTTATTCAAAAAGAAATGATGGTGACTTGAACTAGGGTGATAGCAGTGAAAATGGAGAGAAATGGACAGATTTAAGAGATACTTAGGAGTTAGAAGGCACAAGTACTGGTGGTAGATTAAGTAGGGGAGGATGAAGAGAAATAACCAAGCACAGCCCCAAGTTCTCTAGCTTGGGCAGCTGGAGAGTTTGGTGGCCCCACTTACAAAAATGATGAGCCCTAGAAGGGAGCAGATTCAGAAGGGGATATGACAAGA
This sequence comes from Indri indri, assembly GCA_004363605.1. NCBI lineage: Eukaryota > Metazoa > Chordata > Mammalia > Primates > Indriidae > Indri > Indri indri. The sequence goes on from RJWJ010003333.1 coordinate 42,205, forward strand.
TCAGCTTTGTAAATAAATGAATATGAAGTGCCCACGAAAAAACCTCTGGGAGATGCTCCCTAGACAGTTGTATGTGTGCGTTTGGTACTCAGGAGAGTGAGAGAGTGATAGATATTCAGAAATATCTGGCTCCAAGTCCTAACTCTCCCACTTAATAGGTCTTGAGCAAGCTACTTAAACTCTCCATGCCACAGTCCCTTCATCTGTACAATAAGGATTACTATTATGCTTCTGTATTGCAAAGATATATCAGGATACCTGAAATAACATATATGAAACTCTTAGACCATCTTAATAAAAATAATTCCAAAACTACTCATTCAGCACCTCCTGTATGCCAGACACTGCTCTAAATGCTTTATATCTATTTACTCATTTAATCTTTACAACAACCATAGATACTATTATTATGTCCACTTCCTAGATGAGGAAACAAACACAGAGAAGGTAAGCAGCTTGCAAAGCTTATAAAGCAGAAAGTGACAGATTTGAACCCATGCAGTCTGGGTACAGAGTCTGCATATTTAACCACTGCATAAGACTTTCTCTTAATGATATTAGCTAAAAATTTTTATAATTATGAATTCAGAAGTCACCAGAATATGATGTGGGAGCATATGGGAAGTTAAATAATAACGCAATAATAGCTAAATTTAACTGAGTGCCTATTCTTTGAAAGGCAGTATGCTGAGTGCTTTATATGGATATTTCATTTAACTTTCTCCACAGTTCTATGAAGGAAGTACTATTATTTCTCTCATTTTGAAAAGAAAGAAGCTGAGACAAGGAGAGGTTAAGTAGGCTGTCAATGTTGCAAAGATAAAAAGTAATGGAGTTAAATTCAAACCCAGACAGCACCTGACTCCCACACTCTAAAATGAAATATTGGAGTAGGTAAGAAGGATTTGTAGAGATGAGAAGAAAGCATAAGACAGAGTCATATGGAACACATGGTTCCATTATCCTTCTCAGAAATTCTTTTAAATATAAGCAATCACCCCTCCATTCCCTTTGCCAAAGAAGACTAGAAAACACTCCCTCCTCCACCCTTCCGCAGCATGTTGTCTACACCTCAGTTAAAGCACCTGGCCATGCAGTCATCACCCGACATCCATTTATCCCACTGGGATTTAAACCCTACCATAACAGGAATCCCTCATTCATCACTAAATCCCCTCTAGAATCCAGTGCCTTTATCAGCCACTCTTTAAACATCTGCTGAATTAAATCGACAAGGAAGGATTAGTAAGATGGAAAGCAGGGAACAGAGCCAGACAAAATGGAACAGGAGAAGGAGCAAGGTAGAAGAAACACTGAGAAGCAGCAAGAGAAAGCTTCTCGTCCTGTCTTCCTGGTCTGTGTAGGGACAAACTAGTTGTAGAATAGGGTGGGAAGTGGAATTCCTTTCCAGATCCTTCAGCTACCTGGTAAGTTTGGGAAATCAGGAAGGCCTTCATAGAGGAGGTGACAACATGGCAAAGTCTTTAAGGAAGAAAAAGAGCTTCCACCATATATGAAGGTGATAAAGCACAGACAAGAGAGCATTCCAAGGCACATTTGAAGAGTCACTCTCTATTTCTTGATTGATGGAAGAAGAAGACTAAATAACTTGGCAGGGCCTGTGATAAAGAATTTTATGTGCCATGGAAAGTTTAGGCTTCAGCCTGGACAGCAGAGAGTCTCAAACTCAAAAGCCCATAGGAGCCAGGGAGCTAACATCAACAAAACAGATTTAGGGGGTCTCCTTGTCAGATTGTAGAGCACCTTCCCTGTCTGTAGGAACAGCCTCTGCTTAGTGCCAGCCTTCCGTTGCTATACTGGAATGCAGACACACTGTGGCCAGATTTTCAACTCCCCAAGAGAAACCAGAAATCTAAATGTTTGTATAAAATAATGCTAGTTTTAAGTACTGACAAGCTCCTCCCAGAGAAAGAAGAATTGCTGAATGTTTTTAAGCAGAGAAATAAAGTAGTAAATTTTCATTTTAAAAAGATTACTTGGGCATGAACCAGAAGGACTGACTATGAAGGCCTACTACTAGTAGCAGCCCTAGAACTATCTTACTGCAATTGAACTCAAGAAGCCTGATCCAGTGATGAAGCTGGAAAAACAGAATTTATAGTTAAGAAATATTTGGGCAGTAGAAGGATTAGACTTGTAAACTAAATGGAAGTAGGGACAGTAAAGGAGAGAAAGATAGGAGTTTTTCGGTCTAAAATTGCATGGTGTTGAATGGATGAGTTGAGTTCACTCTTAGACATGTTAATTGTGAAATGCCTATGAAATTAAGAGGTGATGAGTAATTCTGTTAAAAATAAAATTATGAAAATCATGTAGCAACTTTAAAAGGTGATCACGCATTGATATTATGTAAGGAAATTACTGTAAATATATATCTATGCCTTGATTACAAAAATTTCCAATGATATACAAATTATATAGGCATACAAAAGTTAGATGTAATTTTGAAAAATGAAAATGGTTTAATATGTTGAGATGACAGCATTCTAGGTGATTGATTCTTTTCATTTATTTTATTGTGATCTCATAAAAATTGTTTTGCAGTAGAAATAATAAAAAGATGTCCAATAATTTCTGTGAGAGTTAAGAGAAGATTGTCATAAACTAAAGAATTTAGGGAAGGCTTGCTGGAGGAGGTGAAGCTTGAACAAGGCCCTTAAGGAGTAAAAAGCCATTATTGCCTAAAGATGAATGTTTCTCTTGCTTCTACATGAAAAACCGTAACTACTCCCAAAAACAAAAAACACAATTCTACTATGTAAAAGCAAAGCCGTTTGTAACCTTGAAACTAATCTGATATGCATCTAGAAATCCACTCGGAATTTTCAACAGATAAACCTACGTTTTTTATTTAAAAAGTGGCTTGATGAAGTGTTATTTTCAGAGATCTAGAAATCAGAAAACTTGGATCTAGTACAGATTCAGTCATTAATTATTTGTTGCCTCTATTAAGTCACTCTTTCTCTGTGGTCCTCCACTTTTCTTTCATAAAATGCGGCAATTGAATTTGTTGATTTCTTATATTTCTATGTAATAATAAAATATTTTTCTCTGCTAAAAGCATAGTACTCAGATTCTTCACATAAATCTCAAGGCTTATAAAATTATTGACACACCCTATTTGTGTTTTTATTTTATTGTTGATTAAAGGAGTACATTTTTAAGATCATCCATGCCTTTCTAACAAATGAGTTTGTCACTCAGAAGCAGCCAGCCTTAAAGAACAGTGGAATGATCTATTAAAGGCTCAGCTAAGGTGCCAGCACAGGAACAACACATTGAGAATTTATGACACTGATTTCTGTGATTCAGCATATGTGCTAAACCAGTAATTGTCATGTGTTACTGCTATGGTCTGAATGTTTTTGTCCCTCCAAATACATATGTTGAAATCCTAACGCCCAAGTTGATGGTATTAGAAGGTAGGGCCTTTGGAAGATAATTAGGTCATGAGGGTGGAGTCCTCACGAATGGTATTAGTATCCTTATAAAAGAGGTCTGAAAGATACTCCTTATACCTTCCACGATGCGAAGACACAGAAAAAAAGGTTCCACCTACAAGGAAGCAGGCTCTCACCCAACACTGAACCTGCTGGGATCTTGGATTTCCCAACTCCAGAACTGAGAGGAGCAAATTTCTGTTGTTTGCAAGCCACCTAGTTTATGGTACTTTGTTAGAGCAGCCTGAATGAACTAAAACAGGTACTGTGTCTACAGTAATTGAGTACTAAACTCCAAGAAAAAAAGGTAAAAATAGAAGTGTCCACTCTCATTATACTCAGTAACCCACCTGTAGTGTTTGTGCATCTCTCCCTCAACTGTAGGCTCTCCCGGGTTACAGGTCCTGATTCCCGAAGGAGAAACACTTTTGCCAGGGACACAGTGGGGGTTCCACTGAACTAGAAGCTGTAGCCACTACTTGGCTAATTTAAACTTTTTATGATATTGGCAGTCAAAGAAAGAAGTTACTGTACTGGCTACAATTATCAACCTTGATTACTATGAGAAGTTAGAATTGCATCTACACAATGTGGGCAGGCTGGAACGTGTCTATGAATACAGGAGATTCACTAAACTATCTGTTATGTTAGTATGTTCATGCCTACTAATAACTATCATTAAGCAATCTCCAAATTCAATAACAGCAGGGCAATAAAGTGCTTAGAATCCTCAGAATGAAGGTCTGGTTCACCCAAAAAGGCAAGCATACCGGTGGAAGAATTGGCAGAGGTTGAGGGAAACCTATAACGGATGGTGGAGGAAAGCTGTCAATGTTATCAATTATAGCCTTAGGACCAGCTGTAGCAGCAGGGACTGTAGTTGCTTTTCATGAAGCCTCTTGCCTTTGTTCTCCTAGGAAAATGCAACTTGAAGGTGACTCTTTGGCTTTTAGTTTGTTTTGCTGTTGCTATAACAGAATACCATAGACTGAGTAATTTATAAACAATATAATTTTATTTTATGCACAATTCAGAAGGCTGGAAAATCTAAGATTGAGGAACTGCATCTGGTGAGGTCCTCCTTGCTACATCATAACATGGCAGGAAACATCATATGGTGAGGAAGAACATGCACAAGACAGAAAAAGAAAAAGAAGGCTGAACTCCCACAATAATTAACCGACTCCTGCAATAATGACATTAACCCATTCATGAGGTTGAAGCCCTCATAACCTAATCATCTCCTAAAGGTCCCACCTCTTAACAAACACTGTCACAGTGGCAATTAAATGTCAACGTGACTTCTGGAGGGCACTTTCAAACCATAGCACTGGCTGAACTTGTATCTCCATTTTCCAGAAGGATGTGATGTCCTCATTCTTTATTTTCTTTTTTTAAATTTTTTGTAGAGACTCTCACTATGTTGCTCAGGCTGGTCTTAAACTCCTGGCCACAAGCAATCCTCCTGCCTCAGCCTCCCAAAGTGCTGGGATTACAGGCGTGAGCCACTATGCCGGGCCATGTAATGTCCTCATTCTAACAACAACAACAAAAATGTTGTTCCCATGTTTTAATTTGTGAACCAGGTATACCTGGAGGGCACAAATGGATCCGAATGTCGCAAAGAGCAAACTGTATAACACATGTCTTTTTGCAAATTTTCTGGTTGTATTGGCTTCACTTCCAGACAGCTGCTATCATAACCATCCTACTCAGTGCAGAAGCATGAATTTTTGCTACCTGAGGCCGTCGAGCCCCACTCAGAGTCTCTGTTTTCTGCCACTTTCTATCTGATTCTAATTCAGAAGAAATACCACACCACAGGACACTGGTTTTGACTTCTGAGAAGCTGCTGAAAGTGTTGGGTAATACAAACAAGTAGTATTGAGAAGTTAACTCCTACAGGGACAACTCTGACCAGTAGGTGGCAAGAGATAGGAGACAGCCAGGCAGATAAACTCTGCTTCCATTTCTCCCTCCAATGGAATGTTCTAAATCATGATTTTGCCACAGAGCTGTCCAAGAGTATTGACCTGCTGAATGACCTGCTATCTCTTTCAGGTAATGTGAAGTACGAGCCCGCATGTTAGTTTGTGTTGCTTACCATCCTTCCCTGTCTTACTTCTCTTTTCTCTCACTCTTGCTGCTCTGGATGTATATCTCTCAAGTAAAGCATTAGCCCTTAGTCCTTGCTTCTGATTCTATTTTCTAGGGAGCCCAAGCTAAATGACTACATTATCTAGATTCCTTTGAAGTTAGATATGATCATACAACTGAATCCTAACCAATGGAATATAAAGAGAAATGATACCGCCACTTCCAAACTTGGCACATGAAATTTTAGCATTGCTCAGCTCTGCTCTTTACCCCTATAAGCTGTCTAAAGAAGAAAAAAAGAAAAAGAAAAACAAGGGCCTTCTTGAAAACCTATATATAGTAAAGCCTCCATTAGCCTGGGTCTCTGAATGACTGAGTGGAAGAGAGCTGTCTGCAGACTTGTTCTCATTCCCACTACTGTTACAGGAACAGAAATAGGATTCTATTAATATTACCATTACATATTTGAGGTCTGTCTGTCACAGCAATCAGCATACCCTAGTTAATAAATCTATATTGTCATTAAACCAACAACTATAATTAACAAAGATTACGGTCCTTAAAAATGTATAGTGCTAAGTCGGAAGTCATATTTTTCTTTTTTCCTTTTTTTGCTTCATTACCTAGAACCATATTTTATTTGTAAATTTGTGTAAATTAAGTAAAATAACAAATTCATTGTTTTTCCAAAATTCACTGTTAATAGATCCTCTTTAAAAAGCCACTCCTACCTCCTTACCCTCCAACCATCCTCCACACATTTCCAGAAAAAAAAATCCAAATTATCCAAACTGGCAGGTGCTCATCAGCATAGATGTTTTATGCTGGTTTTACTAACAAAGGCTATTATCTTAGGATGCAAGAGAAACTAATTCAGATTCAACCATTGAAACTAACAGACTTCCGCACTTCTATACTACATGTTACCCATGAATAAAAACAATTACTCTCTAAAAATTAGAGAAGTCCCCATGGGAGGAGCACTTCGTCTTTGATATTATAGGAGATCGTGTTCTCTAATCTTAAAAACTCAGGAGGATACTGTAGTACATAATCATTTCTTCCATTTGCAATTCCTGCTCGATCCGCTCAATCTTTTATACAAACAGCTCAAATGTCTCTACCCAATTCATTCCTTTTTTCCCTCTTGATACCCACACAATCACTCCCTAAAGCTAAGCCTGTGATATAGTGGAAATGGTAAATTTCCTGACTTCCTCTCACAGTACTGTACTCAGTAAGAAGAGAACAGATGCTGGCTCAGTCATGTGCCGAAAATGGATGGCAGCAGCACAGCTGAAAAGCTGCCAAGGAGGGACACAACCCAACCAAAGCGCAGGGAAGTGGTGAGTCAGGAGTGCTGGATGAGGCCAACATCTGTGGCTTCTTGCTGGATTGGAAGAAGCAGTCCGCAGATCTTTTTAGATCACAGCCTCACTCATGGGACAGCTTATATGGAGGGAAAACTTTACATTATCTTTGTTCATTCACATATATTTACTGAGAACCTATTATATACCAGGTGTAGTCCCTAGGAACATACAAGATAATGAGACATCTGTTCTTATGAAGCTTGTGGGCTAGTCTGGAAACTCCATATTACACTTTCTACAAGTCAAAGAGGCCAAGGGAGTTCCCCATGCTTTTCTGGAAACCATAAATTGTAAAAAAAAAAAAAAAAAAAAAAAGGTGATTTTTATCATCTTAAATATCAATTATAAAACTTCTAAAAGTATCTTTCGATGACTTAAAATATACATCTTAAGACCTTGGTTTCTGAACTAAAAATGAGAACACAACTTCTGATAAATAGTAATTCCAGCCATTTACCTAGGTTTTTTCCTCTCCTAAGATCTTTAAATAATTATCTGATTTGCTCCTGTCAGTCAGGTATTGGGTCCCCATTTTCAGTTAAAAAAAAAAAAAATAGGGCCTCAGAGAGGTTAAATAAGGTTATATATCCATTCTTTCATTTTTATGTATTTATTTATTTATTGGGCATCCATATGTACACATATTTATTGGGCATCCATTATATATTTTTGGACATATTTATTTGGCATCCATTATAATTGTGTATGTATTAGGGTTCTCTAGAGAAACAAAACCAATAAGTTATAGATATAAATATATAGAGATAGAGAGAGAGACAGAGAGATAGGATGAGAGAGAGAGAAAGAGAAAGAGAGAGAAGAATGGGCTCACAAGGTTATGGAGGCCAAGAAGTCCTATGATCTGTCATCTGCAAACTAGAGAACTAGGAAAGCCAGAGGTCTGATTCAGCCTGAATCCAAAACCCCAAGAAGTAGGTGGACTAATGTCTGAGGGCAGAAGAGAATGGATGTCCCAACTCAAACAGAAGCAAATTTATTTTCCCCCTGCCTTTTTGTTCTATTCATGCCCTTGACAGATTGGATAATGCCCACCTACATTTGTGAGGGCAATCTTCTTTACTCGGTCTATTAATTCAAATTCTAATCTCTTCCAGAGACACACCCAGAAATAGTGTTTTATCAGCTATCCGGGTATCCCTGATCCCAATCAAGTTGACACATAAAATTCACCACCACAGGATGTACATGCTATTCTAGGCAGGAAAGAGAACAAGGAACAAAAGAGACACCTCCCCGCCAAGCACAGAACCACCACCAAAAATAAAAACACCTGCCCTCATGGAGCTTGCCTCTTGGAAGGAAGAAAAAAGCTTTCTGTGAGTAAAATACATGCTTTTTAGATAGTGAAGAGTACTAAAGGGAAAAATAAAGCAGGGGAAGGGAAAAGGACATGTCTAGGTAGTGGTTGCAATTACAGATAGAGAAGCCTTGGAAGGACTGGCTGAAAAAAATGACAGGTGAGTAAACACCTCAGGAGGTGAGGAAATGAGCTGTGTGGCTGGGAGGGGAACACTCTCCAGTGTGAGACGATGTAACTGCAAAGCTTCTGAGTTGGGAGTATGCTGGCCTGTTGGAGTCGCAGCAATGAGGACAATGGGCTGGAGTAAAATAATCAAGAGGACAAGCAATAAAAAAAGGTCAAAGGAACAAAAGACATTCAATTAAAAAGACATCTGCATTTGAATGTTTATGGCAGCTCAATTCACTATTGCAAGGATGTGGAAACAACCCAAGTGCCCATCATTAATAAAATACGGTATATGTATACAATGGAATACTACTCAATTACAAAAAACAATGGTGATCTACCACCTCTTATATTTCCCTGGATAGAGAGCTTGAACCCATCCTCAGAAGTGAGAGCTTGAACCCATCTATCACAAGAATAGAAGAATGAGCACCACATGTACTTGCCATCAAATTGACACTAACTGATCAACATTAAGGTGCTCGCATGGTAGTAATATTCTTGGCGGGTTGGGGGGGTGGGGGTGGGTAAGCTCACAACTAATGGACGTGGTGAGCGTTATGGGGGGGAAGGAGACGCCTCAAATCATGGTTTGGGTGTGGCAAAGTCATAAAATGTAACCAAAATGTTCATACCCCCATAATATCCTGAAATAAAAAAAAAAAAAAGGTCAAAGAAAGAAAGAGATAAAAGACCATGCAAAAACTTTGGTGTTTACATAGTCATTGTAAGAACTTTGGCTTTTACTAAAAGTGGGATGAAAAATGATAGGAGGGTACTGAGAATTGAAAAGATGTGATCTGACACATTTTAACAGAATCACTCTGCCTGTTGTATTTAGAATAGGCCAAATGTCAGGAACCTGCAGCCTTAAGGCCACGTGTGGCCTTCTAGGTCCTTAGTGTAGCCTTTTGACTGAATCCAAATTTTACAGAACAAATCCTTTTATTTTTATTGATACATTTTTGTTTTTTATGTTTTTATTTTTAAAATGAACATATTTAAAATAATAAAGAATAAGTTTCAGTGAAATAATCCTCCCAGATTGATGGGCACAATTAGAAGATTAGTAAGCCATAAGGGCTAAAGTGATGGCTCCTATACCCACGATTTAGTTATAACTTCTCCACGTAACTGGCACCACTGCCACACAAGGCTGATTGATGAGAGTTTATAGGGGGCTGAGTACTCCAGTCTGTTATCGCCTTTCAACAACGGTGAACTGTGTTTCTGTTTAAAGTGAATTTTTTGAATAGTTGAACAGCTCAAAGGTACTTTTTAATTCTGTCTGCTTAACAGCTGATCATGTCAAAAAAAAGACCAAGAGAATGCTGAAGGAAGAAAACAAATTTTTTAACGAGGATTGGGAACTGCAATATTATCTTCTTTCTGTTAAAGATAAGATAATTTGCTTGCTTTGTGATACTGTAATACCAACATTAAAGAAATTCAATGCTCATCAGCATTATAGCCCTCCTAAGGACCACAAATATTTTAAATTACAAGGAGAGGTACAAAAACTTGTATTGCAGAAATTAGAAGATGAAAAGCAAAAGCAAAGACAATTCTTTCAAGCAGCAATAAGACCTGGAAATAATGCCACGGGAGCAACTTATAAAGTAGCTTATATACTCAGGAAAAAAGGGAAGCCATTCGATGATGTAGAAATTGTGAAAGAATGTATTGCTGTAGTTGTAGGATAAAGTGTGATAAACTGTGATAAACTCATTTCAAAGTACAAACAACTGCCTCTTTCAAGGAGAACCATAACTGATTGGCAGCAAAAATTAGCCTTCAACTTAACAGAACAACTTCATGCAATATACTTTAAAAGGAAAATATATATCATTCAATTGCTTTGGATGAATGAACTGATACCACCAATTCAGTGTAGGTTTTATACTTTGGGTCATAACAGAAGATTTTTCTTTGCTACAAAGAGTTACTCGCTTTGGGCACTCTTACAAACAGAACATGGGAAATAGATGTTTTCAACAACTTTCAAGATAAATGTTGTGAAGTTGAACTGAATTTGGTAAATTTAGTGAGTGTATGTCCAGATAGTGTTTTCCATGACAGGAAAACATGAAGGGTTTATTGCAAAGATAAAAAAAAGTATTAACAGATTCAGGTACTCTCATTTCTTTCCATGGTATCTTACATTAGCAAAATCTCTCTGCTAAAACTACTATTTTAAGTGACACTTTGCAACAAGTTATAAGTATTGTTAATAATATTGGCACAAATGCAACACAGCATCATCAGTTTTGTAACATGCTGAAGTTGAATGATGAGGTATTCAGTGTGGATTTGCGGTAACATTCTAAAGTGGGTTGGGTATTGCAGGGACAGGCGTCAGCCAAAATTTTATCTCTGTGAGAACAGAAAGTTAAATTTTATGAAGAACAGAATCAGCAATGTGAATTATTGAAAGAAGATTTCTATAGGAATGCAGCATTTCTGTGTGATACCATGTCAAATCAAAGTGACTTGAATATTTCTTTGCAAGGTAAAACTAACTCTACATAGGATATGTGACAAAAAAATTCAAGCATTTCGAAAAAAGCTATCTTTTTTCAAAACACTTCTTATTCAAAAGGAAATTTTGGATGAACATTTTCCCCAGTTAGCAAAAGTCATTGATGAGCACGATGATATATGAGAATCATTTGAAGAATACACAGCTGTTATAGACCTATTAATTGGAGAATACAATGAAAGGCTCAGTGACTTTGAGAATCATGACATCACACTCAAATCAGCAGTTCGGCCTCACCTAGGTGATATCACCAAGGCACCTAAAGAACTACAGATGGAATTGATTGATCTCTCAGTAGATGACATTTTAAAGTCATTGTTTGATGCTAAGAAAGATTCAGTTGAAGTATGGAAAAATGCAGTAGAATACCCACGCCTTCGGCAACATGCCTGAAAAATGCTTTCTTGCTTTTCAACCACTTATTGCCGCAAATGTACCTTCTCCTACCTAACCCAAATCAAGATGCCCTTAAGGTCACAATTGACTGATACCCATTTAGAGCATCAAATGAAACTGCAGACCTCTAGGCTGCAACCAAATATTCAAATGCTTTCCAAAAATAACCAGACACAACAAAGTCATTAAAAGGTTAGTTAACTTTAAAATTAACAAAGTTTCCATTTTTTGAAATTATTAATACGCAGTAGATTTTAAAAAATAATGCACATTTTTGAGTATATCTACTTGAAATTTCTTGAATGCAGCCTTATTTGATTACAGCTAAATTAATGCAGGCTTCCAACATGAAAATGTTCCCCACCCCTGGTAATAGACTGTAAGGAGTTAAAAGAAGAAACAGTGAGACCAGACCAAAAATTCTTGCAACAATCCAGGTGAGAGATAACTGTGGCTTAAACCAGAGCAGTAGTAGTGAAAGCGCTGAGAAATGGCTGTCCAGATTCTGCACATACTGTGAAGGTGGACCCAACAGGATTTTCTGCCAGATCAGATGTGGGTTGCAAAAAAAAAGAAAACAGAGATGACTCCAACATTTTTGGTCCGAACAACAGGAAGACTGGATTGTCAGTTATTACAATAAGAGGAAATGGTACAGAATCCTTAAACTCAGAATCTATAAGGATTATAAACTATAGGCCATGCCTCATTCCATGTAAATTATAACCTAAAAGTATTATTTTTCATTTTTACTTTTCTAACTAACAGCAAGGAAAAAGCAAGCAGAAGCAAATGGGGGTAGAAACAATTTTTTTAATTAGTAACAAAGTATGTCTTCATCAACCTATCAATCTGGATTTCTCACTATTTCCCTGGAATATTTCCTCGTTTCTACCAATCTGGTTGTCTTAGTTTGGCTTCCCCCAAAAGCAGAGTCTGTCATAAGGGATTGGATGAAGGGAGTTTATTTTGAAGGCATTTCTCATCCAGCAGGAGCATGGCCCACAGAAATGGAGAGAGAAGGAGGTAAACCAATGCAAAGATGCGTGGTGGAGCTGGTGACTGCTGTGGGCAATGAGGCTCAGTCCTGTTGGTGGTCTCTGAGAAACCACATACAATGCATCTCAGAATTGTCCCTGTGACAACTCTGGGACATTTTCCACTATCTTCTACCTCCATTAGTTAAAGTCTGCCATCACAGACATTAACTCCACCACTCTTATGGACTGTCTCTGCTGTGTTGAACAGCTTTCTAGAATTGAAGAAAGCCCTGAGGACAAAAGGAGAGCAACATCATAGTAGAGATTTGAGGTGGGGCACTGTCAATGTGCATGGAACTGTTTAGCCCACCTGACCTTAAAGCAGGTGGGAAGCAGGTGATGTGTGGTACAGGTCACCACAAATGACTGCTACACTGGGTTACACAGGCTGCCTTGTACCTGCCCTGTGCTTTCTCTTTGCTTGCCCTATCTTCCTCCCCACCACCCATCACACTCCCAAACACTTTACTACTTCCTCCCTACCTGCGAGCTGTGAACAGCAGTCAAAGTCCAGGTAAAATCTCACTTCCTCCAAAAATACCTAAGACTATTTCCAGTTAGAAATGCCTTCCACCCTTTTTATCTGCTACGTCGTGAACACCCTTAACTTTGGATACTTAACTTCAATGTCTTATGGAGATTAAATCTTTACATATGTGCTTTATCTTGCTAAGTAGCTCATAAATACTTGAGGGCCAGAATTCTTTGTATCCACTCTATTGATTTATCCTACTCTATAAAGGTGGATTTAACCTTCTCTGGCAGCAAAGAGGGTCAAAGAAAGGAATCAAGGCAGCTGGTTACCATGATAGCTAGCATCTAAGTTTATGTCAGAAAGCCACTAGGAGAATGACCTTCCTTTATTCTGCCAAAGCTGACAGACAGAACAGATGACTCCGTATCCAAAAACACTTGGCATATTTACATGGCTTGGAAGTCTCTAAAAACTCTCAAGCTAACATTTTTTAAAATGAACCCCTTGACATGGCAGGGAGAGGTATGGCTTAAAATAGCACTAGATTAGTTTGCAGGTTGAATATATCTTTCTGCTAATTAAGATATCAGGTATAGGCTGGACATAGTCAATAGCCAGAAAACTTCATCCTTCATAGACAGTACTTTGCAAAGGAAAGGTTCTGCAAACATAAGGAAAGTGGGTGTAGTGGCTGGTTCTTCTCCCCAAAAGACAATAGCTTAGACATAACTGATAGCAGTGTACATGGCCTGATAGAGGGATGGGGGAGGGGGAGGAAGGTCCTTGAGCATATTGAGAGCGCAACCCTGGATGTGATGATGTTTTGGTGGTTATATCATTTTTTAATATACTTATCAGTTAAAGATGCATACTGATATATTGATGTACAAAATAAAATGAGTTTAGAATTTGCTTTAAATATGTCAGAAAAAAGATCATAAAAACGTTTATATTTGTTAAAGCTGGATCATGGGTACATGGGTAAAATCTATTTTGTATATTTGAGAATTTTCATTATAAAACATTTTTTTCAAAAGAGCTACACACTGGGTCAGAAACTCGTGTACAGCCGAGGTACCAAGCTGTGAGCCTCTAACTGCAGCAGCTGCTATAGCACCAATAAATAGAAAATTCATGAACCTTCATTGCTCATTGTCACTAAGGCATTGCTGCATGGAGTGGGAATGTTTCCCCACACTGAGGGAAGTGGAGTCCTGGTGTAGTAAAAAATGTGATCTCAGTCTTGGTTCTCTGCACGAACTTGCCCAGATCCCACCCTGTCTCCCTCTCCCTCTCGGCGTTGTTGAATGTCAGAGCCACAGAGCCCCTTGCTCCTCACCATACCTGCGGCTTCCAGTGCCTTACTGACCACAGCATTCATGTTCCTGCTGACCAATTCATGTTAATCTCATCCCATTTCAATACATTTCATTCCTAGCCAAAAACCAGCATATGACCACCTATAATAAAGTTAACTTCCCATTCATTCATATTACTTAACCTAACAGTGCTTTTTCATAATACCATGAATATCTCCCCTATTTAGTAAGAACTACCATTCCACCAGCTTGTCTTTCTAAATTTATTCCCCCCCGCCCCGCCCAAAAAAATGAACCCTTCTCTGCATTGGTTCAACCCTTTCTTTCCAGCCAGCATTTCCTTCACTTCTCAACTCCCACTGGAGACCTCGTCCCGTGCTAGGCAGAGGGCTGATTCCTAGCAAACAGTCCTTAGTTTTACTTATTGAGCTATTAACTAAATCCTGTGATTTAAGAGTGGAAACTAAGCACCACATGTACTCACCATCAAATTGGTATTAACTGATCAACACACGAGTGCACATATAAGAATAACATCTATTGGATGTCGGGCAGGGGTGAGGGGGAGGAGGGGACGGGTATATGCATACACAAAGAGTGCGATGCGCACCATCTGAGGGATGGACACACTTGAAACTCGGACTTGGGCGGGGGCAAGGGCAACATACATAACCTAAACATCTGTACCCCCATAATATGCTGAAATAAAAAAAAAAGAAAGAAAAAAAAGAGTGAAAACTTCATTCATTCATTCATTCATTTATCCTATTATATAAGCGATTATTAAGCATTTAGTACGTGCCACATTTTAAATCTACAAAAGTAAACAAATTAGGTGTCAAACTTGAAGGTCAAAATCTAGTAGGGAAGGTAAGTACATAAACAACTGCAGGTTATTTTTTTAAATGTAGCTAAAAAGATAGGTATACTAGATACAGTGGCAACATCAATGAATATACTCACTTTCACTTCTTGGAGTTAGAAGGTGGGGGTATGATGAGGGGGCTTCCAAAGATGAGAAAACACTTGATTTCTACAAGGTGGAGTAGCAATTTATCAGGCATGTATAAAGAACTGGAGATATAAATCAGAAAAACTCTGTGTGAAGCTAAAATTAATAAGGGTAAGTCATAAGAGATAAAGCTGGAGGAATAGAATATGAAGGTTCTTAATGCTATAAAGTTTGAGATTTATTCCACGGAAAATAGAAAATCACTGAAAGCTTTTAAGAAGGGCTGTCAAACAATACAATACTATTTGCATTTTAGAGCAATTGCCCTGGGGTAGAGTAGGGGATGACTTTGCAGGCTTGGGGTGAGGCCGTGGACCAGAGCAACAAGGCACGACGGTAGCTGCTCCAAGGAGAGAAGGTGCAGACCTGATTGAAGAGGATTGCACTGATCCATAAATGAATTTACCAGCTGATTTAAACTTTTATTCTCCCTCCCAAAAAGGATTTCTTCTAAGAAGTTATCCTGAAAGTTTGTTATGGAAAAATCTAGGAGCGGATAACAAATAACCAGGAAATCTACTCCCCCCCAAAAATATATCATGCTGTGCTGGATGACTCATTCAGACTTTCTCCTTTTCCCTGCCTTCCCACATGCCCTCAGCATGCTCAGGTTCCCTGTCTGACGACCTCTTAACAGCCATGTCTTGGCTTCTTTCTTCCTAATTTTGAGCGCTGACCTTTGCTATTCTTCAACTCTTGGTTTTATAATACAAAGGCTCCTAGTTCTAGAATGGTAGCCAAGTGGATCAAACACATCTCCCTAAGCAGACAAGAATGTAACCTTGAAATGCAGCCATTTGGATATACCAACATCAAGACTGATTTTGACAAGAATAAAAGCTTTCTGGCCTGCTGCCTCTGTCTTATAGGATTTTTAGGGTTTAGAGAAAGAGCTATTGTCTGTCCTAAAATTTTGAAATGCCCACATGAGATTGAATGCCATTTAGATAAATGAGCCATTTAATAGTGATGGTTCATGTACCAGAATTACTCAGTTGGCTATTCTGGAATTTGTTCATTTCATTTTTAAAGTTTAGGGAACATTAGTTTGGGCCAAGTATTTTGTAAACTTTGTTGAGAAATCAAGTTCCAGGTGGTAAGGTCCTGGACAAGTATCAGCAGGTATGATAAAGGTGCCAGAAGCATTGCATGTTTAATTGAATAACTGTTTGTTGGGCACTAACATAGATAATACTCTATTCTACAATATTGATAGTTAAGAGAGAGACCATTCTTCACGAGAAACAAACCAGGCAATTCTTCAAGGCAGACAATTACAGAACTATGACTTATGTGTTATTTGGTGGTGGCCAGGCAGGATTCCTGCCATCATTGTTGCATAGTCAACATCTGGTTTGGCTACTTCATCCTTCTTTTCTTGCAGCCTTGACCACTTCTACCCCTCTTTCTCATCTGTTTCCCAGCTTCTAAGAAGTAGGAGACTGTTTCCAGCTTTCCTAACCATCACACTGCCCTCTGGTCAGCACCTTTTCCAAAATATTTCTTGCTCTAAAATTGCCCTTTCCTCCTCTTTCTCCAATTCCCTCCAAATAAGATGATTAACTATTAACTTAACTATTTTGTCTTCTAAGCTAGGTGTTAGAGAAAAAGCAATCAAAATGCCTGATTAAACCAATTCACACTAAAGGATCGGTGGTAGGAGGCTTAACTTGTATAGCGGCTTTTAGACGAACCTGTTATTCCCAGTGGATCTTTAATTGGTGGGATGCATGAGAGAGTTATTTTTTTTTTCCGTCTTAAGTTTGTAGTTTAATGAGTTTTGACAAATATACACAGCTGTGTAGTCATCAACCCAAACAAGAAATAAAACATTTTTATCACAAAAAAAGTTTTTTTTCCTTAACCATTTATTTATTTATTTATTTATTTTTATTTCAGCATATTATGGAGTACAAATATTTAGGTTACATATATTGCCTTTGCCCCACCTGAGTCAGAGCTTCAAACGTGTCCATCCCCCAGAACGGTGTGTACCGCACCTATTAGGTGTGAATATACAATTCACAATTGCAAAGATGTGGAGAGAGTTATTCTTGAGGTATGGGGAATTATACTTTTTCCTATCTATTCATGCTGACAAGAGCTCCCACTTCCGGTTTTTCTTACAGAGATTCCCTTCTGAACTAAAGCTATTATGTTCTATAGTCGCAGGTCACCAGGTCATAAATAAATAACCTCACCAGGAAACCTGGCTTGGTTTTACATTTCTTACAACCTGTAATTGAGTTTTTTCTCTAGAACCATGTTCACACATTTGATATTTCTCTAAATAAATTTTTATGGCTGGTAATAAAGATAAAAATAACACTGATTTTCTATTTTTTGGTGGAGCAAGATGGCTAAATAGAAACCTCTAGCAATCTACCCTCTGTATGAACACCAAATTCAACAGCTGTTCATGCAAAGAAGCACCGTGAGAAGACCAAAAGTCAGGTGATCACAGTACCTGGTTTTAGCATCATATCAAGGAAAGAAGCACTGAAGAAGGAAGAAAAGAGTCTTGTATTGCCTATGTCACCCTTCCCTCATTCCCTGGAAATTCCACGTCAGCACTCCAAATGGAGAGAGAATCTGTGTGCCCAGGGGAGGAAAGAAAATTGATTGTAGGACATTGCATTGGAACTCAGGACCACCCTGTCACAGGGAAACACAGCATAGGGCAGAATACTGGCAGTGCCCAAAGAGGGAACATTTAGAGCAGCTCAGCAAGAGCGAAATCCTCCACCCCAAAACCCAAGTTCCGTCAAGACCCACGACTGGCAAAAAAAAAAATTGGTCTGAGTCCTAGAATAAATTCATAAGGCAATCAGGCCACAAAGGGTGCAGTCCTTGGGCAATTACTGTGGCCGTGCTGGCATGGAATGAGTAGACTTGGAGTGCATGTGACCCAGTGAGACATCAGCAGTGGCTAAGCCTGTGTCACCCCTCCCACAACTCCAGGCAGTGTAACGTGTGGAGAGTTTTCTTCACTTGGAGACAGGAAAGAGAAGAGTTCAGAGGACTTTGTTTTGTAACTTGGGTAACAGCTTTGGCACAGTAAAATAAAGTACCAAGGAAACTCCTGAGGCCCCTGAATCCAGGACTTAGTTCCTGAATGGGCATTTCTAGACCCACTCTGGGCCAGAAGGGAACCCACTGCCCTGAAGGGAAGGACTCAGTCCTAGCAAGATTCACTGCCTGCTGACTGAAGAGTCCTTGGGCTCTTCAGAGGTAGCCAGGCAACAGTTAGCATGGGCTTTGGGTGAGACTGGGCTGGCTTCAGGTGTAACCTGGCATAGTCCTAACTGCTGTAGCCATGAGAGAGTGCCCACATGACTCCTCCCCCAATTCCAGCAGCCCAGCACACAGAGTGAGAAAAGAGAGTAAGAGAATCTTCCTGGTAATCCAGAGAATTCTCTTGTATCTTACTCAAGTCTACCAAGACAGTACCACCAGAAGTATTCAAGAGTCACAGCATTACTGGGCTTGGGTAACCCTCAATGCTAATATGGCAGCAGATCATAACACTCAGTTCCCTTTGACTATCTGGAAAGCCTTCTCAAGAAGGATGGGTTCAAACAAGCTCAAACTACAAAGATTAAAATAAATACCTACCTCTTCAATGCCCAGACATCAGTGAATATCCACCAGCATCAAGAAAATCCAGAAAGACATGACCTCACCAAACAAATTAATAAGGTACCAGCGACCAACCCCAGAGTGACCTTTCAGACAAGGAATTCAAAATAGCTTTCCCAAAAAAGCTCAATGAACTTCAAGAAAATGGAAACAAGGAATTCAGAAGCCTATCAGAGAAATTTAACAAAGATATTAAAATAAGAAACAAACATCAAGCAGAACTTCTGGAGCTGAAGAATTAATTGACAAGATGAGAAATGCTTCAGAGTCTCTCAAAAGCAGAAGTGACCAAGCAGAGGAAAGAATTAATGGGCTTGAAGACAGGCTATTTGAAAATATACAGTCAGAGGAGAAAAAAGAATAAAAAAGAATGTCAAAGATGTCAAAAATAGCTTCAAAAAGGCAAATCTAAGAGCTATTGACCTTAAAGAAGAGGTAGAGAGAAAGATTAGAGTAGAAAGTTTATTTAAAGAAATAACAACAGACAACTTTTCAGACCTAGAGAAAGAGATCAATATTCAGGTACAACAAGGTCATAGAACAGCAAGCAGATTTAACCCAAACCAGACTACCTCAAGGCATTTAATGATCAAGCTCCTAAAGATCACAGATAAAGAAAAGTCCCTAAAGAAAGCATGAAAAAAGAACATATACAGGAGCACCAATACGTCTGGCAGCAGACTTCTTACTGGAAACCTTACAGGCCAGGAAAGAGTGGCATGACATATTCAAGGAAGGAAGGAAAAAAAAAAAACCTTGACCCTAGAATATTATATCCTGCAAAAATATCCTTCAAACATGAAGGAGAAAGAAAGACATTCCCAGAAAAACAAAAGCTGAGGGATTTCATCAACACTAGACCTGTCCAACAAAAAATGCTAAAAGGAGTTCTTCAATCTGAAGGAAAAAGATGTTAATGAACAATAAGAAATCATCTGAAGGTATGCAACTCACTGGTAACAATAAGTACACAAATACAGAATACACTATTGCTGTAATTGCAGTATATAAACTACTTACATCTTTAGGAGGAAGACTAAAAGACAAATCCATCAAAAATAACTATAACAACTTTTTGAGAGATAGATAGTATAAAAATATATGGACAGAAACAACAAAAAGTTTAAAAGTGGGGGCATAGAGTTAAAAGGTAGAATTTCTCTTAGATTTCTGTTCACTCATTTGTTTGTAAGCAGAGTTATCAAATGTTTAAAATAATTGGTTATAAAATGTTTTTGCAACCCTCATGGTAATCTCAAATTGAAAAATCTTACAACAGAAACACAAAAAATAAAAAGCAAGAAATTAAAACATGCTACCAGAGAAAATCACTTTTAACAAAGGAAGATAAGAAGGAAGTAAGAAAGGATGGACCACAAAATAACCAGAAATCAAATAACAACATGGCAGCAGTAAGTCCTTATCCTTACCTATCAATAATAACATTGAATGTAAGTAGACTGAACGCTCTAATCAAAAGACATAGAGTGGATGAACGAATAAAAATGTAAAACCCAACTATATGTTGCCTACAAGAGACACACTTCTCTATAAAGACACACATAGACTAAAAATAAAGGGATGGAAAAAGATATTCCATGCAAATGGAAACGAAAAAAGCACAGGAGTAGCTATACATCCATTAGATAAAATAAATTTCAAGACAAAAACTGTAAAAAGAGAGAAAGTTCACGATAAAATGATAAAAGAGTCAATTCAGCAGGAGACTATAACAGTTCTAAATATATATGCACCCGACATTGGAGCACCAAGATATATAAAAATCAGTAGCATTTCTATATGCCAAAAGTAAATAATCTGAGAAAGAAACCAAGAAAGAAACCCCATTTACTATTGCTAAAAATAAAATAAAATACCTAGGAATAAACTTAACCAAAGTAGTGAGAGATCTCCATAATGAAAACTATAAAACATTAATGGAAGAAATTGAAGAAGACACAACAAAATGGAAAGATATTCTATGCTCATGGATTGGAAGAATCAATATTGTTAAAATGTCCATACTACCCAAATCAATCTACAGATTCAATGCAATCTCCATCAAAATACCAATGACATTCTTTGCAGAAATAGAAAAAATAATTTTAAAATTTATAAGGAACCACAAAAGACAGACTAGCCAAAGCCATCCGGAGAAACAAGAACAAAATTAGAGGAATCACATTACCAGACTTCAAATTATACTACAGAGCTATAATAACCAAACAGCATGGTACTGGCATAAAAAACAGGTACAAAGACCAATGGAACAGGATAGAGAATCCAGAAATAAATCCATCATCTATAGTGAACTCATTTTCAACAAAGGTGACAAGAACACCCAGTGGGGAAAGGGCAGTGTCTTCAATAAACAGTGCTGGGAAAACTAGATATCCATATGCAGAAAAATGAAACTAGACCCTTATCTCTCACCATATACAAAAATTGAATCAAAATGGATTAAAGACTTAAATCTAAGATATGAACCTATGAAACTACTAAAAGAAAACATTAGGGACATCGTTCTGGGCAAGGACTTCTTGAGCAATATCCAAAGCACAGGCAAGCAAAGCAAATTGGACAAATGGGATCACATTAAGCTAAAAAGCTTCAGCACAACAAAGGAAACAATCAACAAAGTTAAGAGACAAACCCACAGAACGGGAGAAAATATTTGCAAAGTATCCATCTGACATGGGTTTAATAACTAGAAAATATAAGGAGCTCCAACAACTCAATAGCAAAAAATCAAATAATCCAATTAAAAAATGGGCAAAGGATCTAAACAGACATTTCTCAAAAGAAGATATGCAAACAGCCAACAGATATACGAAAAAATGTTTAACATTAATTTTCAGAAATTTCAGAAATTAATTTTCATTAATTCTCTAAACTATAATGAGATATGATCTCACCCCAGTTAAAATGGCTTTTATCAAAAAGAAGGGCAGTAATGAATGCTGGTGAGGATATAGAGAAAGGGGAACACTGGTACACTAGTGGTGGGAATATAAATTTGTGCAACTACTATGGAGAAGAGTATGGAGTTTCCTCAAAAAACTAAAAATAGAACTACCATACAACATAGCAATCCCACTGCTATGTATATATCCAAAAGAAAGGAATTCAGTATATCAAAAAGAAATCTGTATTTGCATGTTTATTGCAGCTCTATTCACAATAGCCAACACTTGTAATCAACCTAAGTGTTCATCAACAGATGAATGAATAAAGAAATTGTGGTTCATATACATAATGGAATATTATATAGTCATAAAAAAGAATGAAATTCTGCCATTTGCAACAACACAGATGGAACTGGAGAACATTATGTTAAGTGAAATAACCCAAGCACAGAAAGACAAATCTTGCATGTTCTTGCTCACACATGGGAGCTAAATATTAAAAGTAATCAATCTCATGGAAACAGAGTAGAATGGTGGTTGCCAGAGGCTAGAAAGGGTAACGGGGAGGGAGGATGAAGTGGGGATGGCTAATGGGTACAAAAATATAGTTAAATAGTTAGACAGAATGAACAATATTTGATAGCACAACAAAGTTACCATAATCAACTATATGTTAAGACATACTTTAACTAAAAGAATGGAACTGGAATGTTCCTAATACAAAGGAGTGTTAAATGCCTGAGATGATGGATACCCCAATTACCCTGATTTGATTAATTCACATTGTATGCCTCTATCCAAACATCACGTGTACCCTACAAACATATACAACCAATATCTACCCATAATAGAAAAATAAATAAATAAATAAAATTTTATTTCTTCTTAAAGAATTACATCAGTTTTCTATTGTATTGTTATCTTTGTCAAATAGCAAAATAACTAGCTTGGAAGTTAATATTAGATAAAAATAGCAGTGGAGTAGTGACCACAATGCATACCCTCTTATGAGAGTAAATTAATATGGAGTTCACAAACAAAGGAGCTAGTTACATCTTCATGGCATTATATCCTAACCTGCCCTTGACAAATCTCTAACATCACCCACAAAAGAAAATGAACAATTAGAAAATACACACATACTGTTTCTCACTAATGCTCTTACAGTCCATTCTGCCTCCAACTTTGGTTCAGATTGCTGTTTCTTCAGTTACACACCAGATAAAATCTTGGTTTGCATTTAGGGGCTACATCGTTAAGAAAAGAATTTGTTTCTTGTAATACTAGATATGCTCAGCACTGAGCACATACAGTGGAATTCCCTTAAGTTAAAAGCCTTATAGGGAGTCTGTATATTTGCCTTTTTTTCAAAGAGCTCAAATTATGTCTTCGTGGTGTCTCCAAGCTAGAGAATCACAATACTAAGGTATAAATAAACTGAAGAGACCGTCCCTCATGCATGCTGTGACGGAACTCAGCTATCAGACTAGATATGCTGAGTCCCAAACCTGTGCTACATCCCTGCTACAAAACCTGGAAACCAAGCCCAAAATTTACAACGGGCCCCTGGAAAATCAAACCTTAGATATAAGGCCAAGTTCTTATTCTTATACCTTATTCTCTCGGCAAATCCTTAGTGTGTTTCTTCTCCATGCCAGGTATTAGCTAGGCTCAGGTGATACAAAAGTGAACAATGAGATAGCATCCCTGACTTCTTTGCCCGGGCTCATGCTTAAAGACACAAACAGATGGTCACAGTGCAGTGTAACCGGTGCCCTGACAGAGAAAGAAGCTATAGGCTAAGGGCACACAGAGCAGGGGCCCTAATCCACCTAAGGGGCAGGAGAACATCAGGAAAAACTTGTTAAAGAAGGAGGTATCTGAGAAGAGGGATCATATTTTTTATTTATGTTTTTTTATTTTTTTAATTAGTACTTCAATGTAATTTCAGGCTTACAAAAGAGTTGCAAGAACACTACAAAGAATTCTCATATCTAGATGTACTAAATGCTCTTATATCAAATATGCTCATACATAGACATACACACACACAAACACAGAAATATACATTTCTTAAAAATAAAAAAAAGCATCTGAGAGTAACTTACAGAGATGATGATGTCCCCTTTACTCTTAAATACTCCAATGTGTGTTTTCTAAAAGCAAGGACATTCTTTTCCATAGCCTACAAGTAACAAAATCAGGAAATTAATACTGATATAATACTACTATCTTCTACAGACCTTATTTAAATTTCACCAATTGTCCCAATGTGTACTTTATAGTAGAAAAAATTCCCAGCTCATGTGCTGCATTCAGTTGTCATGTGTCTTTAGTATCCTACAATCTGGAACAGTTCCAGAGTCATTCTTTGTCCTTCATGACCTCGTCGTTTTTGAAGCACAAAATCCAGTTATTTAGTAGAATGTCCCTCAATTTGGACTTGTCTAATGTTTCTCATGATTCGATTTTGCGTGAGCATTTTTGGCAAAAATAACACAGAGGTGATGTTGTGTTCTTTAAGATGAGTTATGAGGAAGGAAGAGGAGTCAGCCTGCATAACCTAGTACCATATTCATTTATTTTTGCATTCAGACTTGGGAGGGTGGAAGGTAGACAGCAAAGGGGTAGGCTATAATATTATTAGATAATATTTATCAAGTACTTACTAAGTGCCAGGCACTGTTTGAAATGCATTACACAAGTTAATTTCATCATCTTCAAATCATTATTGCATCCTCACTACACTGTTCTTTTCCCATTTTTCAGATGAGAAAGACCAAGGCACAAAAAGATGACAAAGTTGGCATGTGGCACAGCCAGGATTCAACTCCAGGCAGACAGACTCTTTTGCCCATTCTGACAGAAGGAACGTAGTGAAAGCGAAAAGGTTACAAAAGAACCGCTTGCATCTTCAGATCCAGTTGGCTTGAAGAAGAGTGTGCAACGGGTCCCAGAAACAGCTACGAAGAGATTGTGGCTTGTGGGTGTGGCTCTCCTGCCCTCTGCTGGCTGCATCCACTTACTACCGTCTTTTGACTGCTTTCTGCTCAATTGGAGGGGGAGCCTCGTGGGGTGGAATCTCCTTGCTAAGCAATGATCACTGAAATTGTTGCAAAATTCCTGAATTATGCCTGACCCATGAGAATGCATCAGGAAGAATTTGGCATTCCTTCCATTCTTGTTCTCTGTGTGCCTCAGCTCCCTGCCACAATAAAGGTTGTTCAGCAAAATAAATCCTAAGCCCTGTTCTCACCAACTTCTTTTATGAAACTTCCCAGGAGAATTTTTTTTTTAACCATGACAAATTTGGAATCCACTGAAGCAGTAAGAAAGCTAAAGTTGAATTAATCAGAATACAGTCCCCAGACAAGACAATCATTGCCGCTGAAGAAACCTGTAGGGAGGATGTTTGTCCTTGAAAAATATTTGAAAAAGATCCAGTGTGAAGCAAAGTCATCTCACAGTGGGCTCTGAAGAGCCACCTAAGATCAAATCCCTAGGCAAATAAGATGATGGTCGGAAAAAATTCCTCTGAATGAATTATAAGTAGCCTCTATTTTCAATCAAAAATTCCTTTTTTCCCAGGTAAAAGCCTGTCCCTGTGAGATTCAGAAACTCCTGGGGCTTCCACAAAATTCCATTGTTTTCTCTAGTAAGAGGAAGTAAAATAAAACCGGAAGACAATGGAATAGGTCTTAAAAGTGTGGCACATTGATTCATTCCATATACACCAGAAATGAGCCTGGCAAAGTAGAAAAAGAATGTATGTTCAAATTCC
Source organism: Indri indri (assembly GCA_004363605.1). Taxonomy (NCBI): domain Eukaryota; kingdom Metazoa; phylum Chordata; class Mammalia; order Primates; family Indriidae; genus Indri; species Indri indri. Next base: position 67,732 of record RJWJ010003333.1, read on the forward strand.
CACGAAATATCCTATAAGCAATTTTGTTCATTCTATCTGATGACAAATACAGATATATTAGTGGCCATTATTAAGCTACGTCTATTCTCCAAGGGCAGTGAGCTCTTTGCTGGGATTTAGAGAATGCTCACAGGGAACCCAAGAAGGTCCTGTGTGAGTATTAACTTGATAATTTCTAGATGCTTTTCTGTCTATCTGTCAGGTTGGGGAAAACACAAATACATTTTCATACTGCTGATACCAGGCAGAGGGCTAAAACCTTTGGCCTCAGATCAAATCAACTCAGTAGATAAATGTCTTGTGGTAGGTGATTGGTCTAAGCTAGACTGTCACTTTAAGGATTTCTTACTTAGTTTAACAAAGCATCAAGAGTTCCATGAAGAATCATAACTTTATACCTTTAGTCAATCTGGAAACTAATCCCCTGTATTACTTATCTATTGCCACAATAATGCTGCATAACAATCAACCACAAAATATCAATGGCATACAACATTAAGCATTTATTGTTCACCTATTGGAGTTGTCAACTATGTGGCTTTGCTAATATTGCCTGGGGTCTGTCACATGTCTGGGGCTGGTGAGACTGTGTGTTCATCATCCGGCAAGCTAGAACAATAATGATCTCATGACCATGTTCTCAGCAGGAGAACAAATAGAAATACACAGCGCCTTCTTAGACCTAGACTTGGAAATGGCATGCTGTCATTCCTGCTACATTCTATTAACCAAAGCAATTCACAAGACAAGCCTAGATTCAAGGGAAATAGACTCTGTCTTTTCACTGAGAGGAAATGCAGTCATGGAGTGTGGCATTAAAGTCTGCTAGGTAACTCTCCACCCACTTTCTCACACTTCACATACACCCTTCTCGATGGATGACCTACAAAGCATGGTGTCTAGACTGTCCTGCTAAGATTTTGGATCTGACATAAATTGCCATCTATTGCCATCAGTTTCTCCTTGTTACCTCCTCCAAAATTCATTCGCGAGCAGTCTGGAGTTCAATAAAAAGCAGGAAATTTTCCCTAATTATTTCTTCTTCTATATCACAATTTTTGGTCAAAAAATATATGTAGTATTCATTTATATTTTTAAAAAATTTTTTAGTAATGTGCAATGAAATAAGATTTTAAAAATTAGGCTAACACCGGTTAATTTCTTGATCAACTGCAATAGGAGTCTTTCTAGGTGAAAATTAAAACACACATACTATCTGGAAATTTTTTTAATTGGAAGAAGGAAATAAAGAACCTTTTTTTTTTTTTGATTTGGTGAATGGCCATGTTGAATTCTCTTATTGAAATAAATTCATATCATGATTGTATAGTTCTCAAATGATGTGGTTTTAACCACATCATTACTTCCTTCCTTCTTAGATTTCTTTTCATCTTTTTTTCATTCCATACCTATTCTGTTGCCACTCTAGAAATAATATACAAATGGAAAATATTATAAGACCCTTTAGTTTGTAAATCCTTCCTTCAGTTTGTAAATCTGTAAGTGTAACTTAATGGAAGAATCTAATATTTTCAGTAATTATCTTTCCTTTATTATATTCCAAATGATTTTGCAAAAAGCAAGGGCAAAAAATGAATCTTGTCCCTTTTTTCTTTTTCTTTTTTCTAGTCTACATCAAGACTAGAAGCAACATGATGAAACATAATATGTTTCTCCTGGTATTTCCATCTTTCTGGATTGATGATATACCAGGCAGCCCAATTTTCCCCAAAGCATAGGTGCACATGTAGAATATTAAACCCCTTAAAAAGGCAAATGCAGAAGCAATCTGATAGCCTCTATTTCTTCCCAAGTCCACTGACTCTCTTAATGTAGCCCTTTGACCAATGAGCAGCTCATTTCACTGTAATACAAATCCTTTTACTTCACCTGACAATCTACCTACCTTTTTGTATGTTAGAATGTGAAAAACAATTTCAAGAAATAAAACCACCTCCTGTGACCTATCTCTGCTGATGCCGACCTTATTGATTGCTTGACCTTTACTAAGTCTGCCCACTAGATGATGCATAATGTTAGGGGATGAAAGATGCTGACTTATTTCTTTTCTAAGTCAAATTTAAACTCTGACTACCCAGAATCAAACCTTGCAGACTGTCTCAACCTGTCCCCACTTTGCAGTGCTCTCTCTGACATTTGGACACCACTTATTGATTGAATTTTTAGCAGCTGTCATTCAAGGACACCCAGCTTTAGCTGGACCAGCATTGGAATGGCAGACTCCCAAGAGCCTGAAAATGACCCAATTTGACACAATTGTGTATAATCTTTCTACAGAAATAAATGGGTTCAACTGGGTCATCAGTTTAACTGATAATTCTCATCCAATTCTGATTGTCACAATTAAGAAATAGCTTTAGTAACAGAGGCATTCAGAGTCAAGGGTTTTTCTTTTTAAGAAAGGAAATAGGATAAGAATCATTTAGCTTTCTCATTTCGAAGTATTTTGGGTATGAAATCCATGGACTAAAATCTATTTTTGTCCAAGAGATGAGTTGTTAGCTTAATGATGTAGGATCTTTATTCATAGCCATAAACCCCTATCATACACACACACACACACACACACACACACACACACACACACACACACAAACAAACATTAGATAATGCCCTGGTGAAAAAAAAAGTCTGCCAAGTCTGATTGTGATTCTAAAAAACTAGTCCTGGCTGCATATCAATTGGGTTTTATTTTGCTTGCAATTAAAAGAAAATTTTCCATCTTTCAAAAAGGATTTCAAAGCACTTTAAAAATGGCAAATATTTTTAAAGTTAAGCACATTCTCACCTATGACAGCATATTTGCAAGTCATTTGTGACCTCACAGATAAAAGCTAACTCTTCTGTTTTCAGTTGGTGAGCAAATCACTCCTACCAGCTGACTCCTCAAAACCAAATACAGACTATAAACACCTCCACTGATAGAAATAATCACTGGAGCCTCACTATTGACTGAATATATAATTCGGACTGGAACTTATGCATTCTAACACTTTGTATGGTTTAGTTTTATGTGCACAGGCCTCAATTCGCTTTGAGCAGTTTTCCCACTGACATAGAAAAAACGTTTTAAGTTAAGTTGTATATTGTAAATCCTCACCTGATACCCAAAATACAATAAAGGCAGTTGTAGGGACAGGAAGATGAAGACCACCTTCTCATTAAGGTAGCCCAGTAAAGAAAAGTGGCCCTAATGGCCTAAAATAGTGGTTCTCAAATTTTAGCATGCATCAGAATCTCCTGGAGGACTTATAAAACACACATTCCTGGGCCCTACCCCCAGAGTTTCTGATTTAGTAGATACGGGTTGAAAACCAAGAATTTGCATTTCTAGAACAAGTTCCTAGGTAATGCTGATCCTGATGGCCTGGGAACCACAGTTTGAGAACCATGACTTTCAAACTAATTTATGGCAGTCTTCAACTCCTTCTTTGATCACAGGCTACATGCTTTTCGCTTAGGCTAATGTCCTATTGACTGCATTTCCTGAGATGCGGGAGCACATCTCATTACTCTTTGTTGGTAATTCTGTTCTTAAGGTCTTAAGGTCTACAAGAAACCTGACTAGCTCTCCTACTTTACCTCCTCTGTGGTCCCTGGAGCTCTGTTGTTTCCCCTATACCAGATGCTACTCTCAGATGGGCAATTTAAAGAATTTCTGCTCATAGCCACAGCTGTTTATGAAAACTGCAGACACCAACTAATCCATTTCTCTCTCTCTCTGCACCTCTCATAATACCCTCCAATAGAATTTACTCAACACTAGCACAGAGAACCAAAATAACTTTCACTTTGCAAGTTCCTTGACAATATGGATTCAATAGAAGCTAAATGACTTTCTGTCCTAGAAGGAAAATGGTATGAAGAGACTCTTCCCCAAATGGAAATGCATCTATTTGAATAGATTGCAGGCCGAGGAATTCAGATCACAAGAGTAGATGGCTTCTCAGAGGCTTCTTCAAGCCTATTTTAATTCTAGTTTAACAAACAAAGAACAATAAGAGGATTTGTGCTTTCTCCTATTCTTATTCCATCCTTCCTCATTTAGAGGAGAGATGGTGTTCAGGGAGCCATTTTAGAAACTGGTCCAGAGGGAGCCAGGATAAAGAAAATTGATAAATACAAGATTAGTCATCGAGACAGAAATGATAGCTAAAAGTGCATGTTGGTGACATAAAGAAAAATTATAAAAGCAGGAGAAATACAAGAGGATCAATTTCTGAGGTACCAGCTGTTCCTTTGACTACTTCAAGTTTTATTTCTGATCAGTTGTTTCTTCATTTTCTAATGCAGACTTCTGTTGTTTCTAATCAGCACATTGTTAGGAAATTAAGTAACATTTTTAAAGTGAGAGCAGAGGTATCAAACTCTGTTCTTCCAGCAACATGAAACTATTTTTATCTCTAGACTAAATCACTTCTAGACTGGGGTAAAATTCCTTAACTTTCCACTATAAACAAGAGATTAAATCTAAACTCACAGCAAAGTACTGAATAAATAAAAATGGGCACTCTATTATTTCTCTTTGCATATAGATTATTTATAGGATGGATTATTTGCACACTTTTAAATTTATCTAAATTGGCCTTAAATAATCTTATGGCAGAAACAACTGATGTGTGTTCAAAATGCAAATTAATTTTAAGGTTAGCCTAAACAAAATACCTTGAGATGATAAACCAAATTGTTCCCCTTATGTACATACACACTAAAAATTTCTAGTGCGTTCCTAAATCAGTTTTTTTTACAAACTTCCATATTTCCTCTGCTCAGAAAATCAAAAGTTGACTTATTTGTCTAAGAATTTCATATTCTCCAGCCTCAAAAAGGGCAAAAATTGAGGTTAATGACATGCCTAGGAAGTAGCAACGATGTATGTGATTTCACCCCATATATATTCCACATCAAAAAGCTACTAATCTTTATCTCTCTTCTTTTCCATTCTCTCTCACACATTTTTTATACCATCTACATTCACCAGGTCTTACAGTCACTTTTTCTACTTTCTTCACCTTTAAATGACACATACTGAAAAACACCAAGAGGAAGAGTTGAGTTGACGTTCATATTACCTGATTTTAATTCTCCACTGGGACTAAGGTGTTCTTATTCAAGAATTATTATACACTCTGCCTCCTAAGATAAGATGCTCTTTATAAAGAAGAATTCTGACTGGTGTCATACAGACAGCACGGAAGTATTAGTTTGGTACCAGAACTTTAAAAGATGTCTGTTTCTTTAATTTTCTTGATAATAGATGAGGTGTCTTTTAATTATATGCTGAATTTTCCACCAGTTGGTAAGTTAATTATACAGAGGAAACTGATCTTTGTTTTTGCAGTACCTTTCTTTGTCCAGTCATCTTTTCCATTTCAGAGCTTCTTCTTAAAAATGAGTCCCACCTGTTATTGTGCTAGACACTGTTAGCACTTTACACTTATAAACTTAGCTCTTTATATTAGCTCATTTAATCATCATAATAATCGATCATAACAATCATTTTACAACTGCAAAACCTGAATTTAAAAAAAAATAAGAATTGACCTTGTTCAATAGCAACTACTAATGGCAAAGATGGATTCTAAACTCTGAAGCTTCAAAGCTCATGCATTAAATTCCATGTACTGAAGACTTCCTTAGAAACTGTAATCCCAACAAAAGAACTTAAAAAGAATAAGATGGCAGAAGTTTTTCAAAGTCTAATGAGATCCAAATGTCAATTAAAGCTTCCCGTAAGAACTATTCATTACAATTATCAGCTCTTGCTGGCTTACAAATAGGTTAAAGAGGAAATTAGCTAAAGTAGATTTTAATCACTTAAATGGCTTTTTTTTTCCCCCTTCAACAGGTGATTTGTTTCACCAAAAGCAAATCCTGCCAAGAGAATTAGATAAATAAGCAACCTGTAATTGAATGGTTCTTATCTAGTCTTCCTTGGAAGTTAGCAGAATTGTATTCATGGTTTCTGTCCCTTTAGCTACTGAAAAAGTTAATATTTCAATTAATACCTTATAACAAAGAAAAGGAACTAACAGTGGCATTTTTCTCTCTTCTATCTTTACTTTGTTCAGCTTTTTGCAACTGAACCAGTAATGCCAAAAGCATGCAGGCTACCCAAAACATGGAGGTTGCCTCTGCAAAGTTATTTCACAATTTAAAAAAAAAAAAAATCAGTGCGACATAGTTCTTTGAGTATTTATATATCATTCATTTATTTACCATGGTATATAGAGATTTCATCAACCTAACACTTGTTCAACAGTTACAAATGAAATGACTCTCTTCTTAGAGAAAGTCAGATGACAGGTTCTTTTTGAATTTAGAGTAAAGAAAGGATTAAACAAAGAATTGGGTAAGGGGATAAAATTTCCACTAAGTTTAATTTAGAAAAACCCTAGCATCTAAAATTATAATCATGGGTTCTGAAATGAAAACCCTGATTGGTGTATTATAAAGAGAAACCTACCAAAACTCTGTGCCCTTGACCCCTGCTCATTTGCTTGTCCTTCTAACTTAATAGATAATTATTAAATGGTTCCTAGAGGTCAGCCACCACATTAGGTACTGGGGTAAAGCAGTGAGTAAAATAAACATGTGTCCGGCTCTTCAGGAAGCTCACAGTACAGTAGGCTTTCAGAACCTCTTAGTCTTAAAGACACATAAATAGGAGTGTAATTTTCTACAAATTTGTAGAACTGTTTCCCAGAGAAAGTTCCAGAAAACACTATCTGTCCAGAGGTCCAGCTTTCTCAGATTGGGGCCAGTTCCACTCTCTCCTCAGACATTTCAGTTCTGTGGAAGGCCACAAAAAGCTAGTCAAAACTTGTACCTCTAACTGCTGGGGCTGGGAAAGGTGAAAAGCTTCTAAGATTGAAGGGATTCTAAGAACTCCCAGGGGGATTAGTGAACACAATCCCAACTCTTTCCCAAGGATGAGAAGCAAGCCAGGGTCATGTTCTAAAATCCCCTCTGCACTGTTACTACAACACCACGTAAAGAGTAAAAAGCTATTGGAACCACAGAAAAATCTAGTGCTTGGTGGTAAGAATCCTCCCTCCATTGCTAGTGACAGAAAACCCAAATCAAATTCATTCGAACAGTAAGAGAAATTTACAGATTCAAGTCACTGAAAAGGCCAGAGGCGGAATGGGCTTTAAGTGCGATTTCATTAAAGCTTTAGTTTCCTTTCTCTGTGATGCTTGGAGGCACTCTTCCCTGTATCTATTTATCTTCAAGATGGCTTTTCTCAGGGATGTAAGAGCATTGCCAGCAGAAAGCAGTACTACAGTTCTTTCTCCAAAACACCCAGGGTATAAGACGATAGGGTTTCCATGACAACTGAACAAAAACCCTAAGCCTTACTCTGATTGGACAACATCTGGAACAACCACTGTGACCAAAAGAAATATAATCTACACACTGCGTTCTGCCCAGGCCAGGAATCCCCATCCTTTTTGGCAAAGGAAATCAGATAACCCTAAGGAGCTTTGCTATTCACATCCCAGTGCAAGAGACATGGATCATGGTGGCCACACAAGTGGGATGAGGTAGAATGGGTGCCAGAGAGACAACCAAAATAACCACTTTGTATGGTTTTCTTTTAATTGATTGTCTATAGTAATATGTTTTCTCCCAACAGGAACAATGTCCAGCAAGTAAAACCTACCTGCACTAGTTTACTCACAACCCATAAAAGAAGTGCAGCAGTGTTTCCAAATTCTTTTCCCAGCTAAATCAACAATAATGTAGAAACTCATGTGGTTCTCTCATAAAGTTTTATCAGCTATAGTAAAGGAACCTGGATAACATCCCAGCTGATCTGTCAGCAGCAGCTGGGGAAAGCATCAAAAAATTACTTTTTCAATTGTCTATCCAAGTATTGTCTGCACTTAATCTGCAGATATCCAACTGTTAACACTTGGGACTTCACTCAAACAAAGCAACTGCTATGGCACCCTAGGCACACAGCCCCTGTGACCACCCTCTCAGAATGTTAATTAAGAATTCGTAATCAGAGTAAGCTTTGTTTAGGAAATGTCCTCAAGCCCAGCAGAGCAGCCTGATTTCTCTACTAATTGCTCTGATTCCCAAATGCTAGTAGAGGCTTTTTTGGCAGAACCTATTCTGGGTGAAAAGTAAGTTTCCCAACTCTTTTTAAATGAATTCATTCTTTTCTATTTGACTTCCCCACGGGGAACAATGGCTTCAACCATTAGCACATTGGTCCTAATAAGTTGACAGGTAAAGGTGCTTTTGCTTTTTTATTTTATCTTTTTGCTTCCAAGTATAACATGGTGAGTAAGCACATGAGCTTTATGATCCAAGAGTCCTGTGTCTGAGACAAGTCTCCACCACCTCTGTAGCCTAAGTTATACCAACTTATCTGTATGGTACAGAAAAATTTTTTAAAAATGAAACAGTAAAATCATGACTCATACAAATGAATACAAAATGAACATGTGTCTAAGATTTTGTTTAATACACTAATTAATGACAGAACCAGTGAGATGTTGTTAATATAACTATCCCAAAGGATAATTCACATATCTAGGTAATAAAAAAATACTGAATTGAATTTTACAAATAGAGGCAAACTGGTCTATCAATCCTGAAGGCAATGATCAGTTACATTTTGGACACAGTTTATTTGCATTTCTAAGGAGAAGAATCATGATTATTAGTTTTCTAAAGCTTTCAGGGTGGTAAATTAGCTCAAAGAAAATGAAAAATATAGATAAACCTGAAAAGTCCAACTAACAAGACAATTTTTTTTACCATTTCAAAGTCTTTCACAATTTTTTTCTGAAAATACCTGTCAAGTAAAAACAAATTCATCGTGAAAATGCAAGCCACAGACTGGGAGAAAATATTTGCAAAAGACATATCTAATAAAGGACTGTGTTCCAAAATATACAAAGAACTCTTAAAACTTAACAAAGAAAACAGACAACCTGGTTAAAAAACGGACCAAATACCTTAACAAACACCTCAACAAAGAAGATATACAGATGCCAAATAAGTATATAAAAATATGCTCCACATTATATGTCATTAAGAAAATACAAATTGAAACAATAATACAATACCACTATACATGTATCAGAATGGCCAAAACCCAGAACACTGGCGACACCAAATGCTGACAAGGATGTAGAGCAACAGGAACTCTCATTCACTGATGGTGGGGAAGCAAAATGGCACAGCCACTTTGGAAGACAGTTTGGTGGTCTCTTACAAAATCAAACATACTCTTATCATACAATTCAGCAACCATGCCCCTTGGTATGATTCCAACCCACAGGAGTTGAAAATTTATGTTCACATGAAAACCTATACATGAATATTTATAGAAGCTTTATGCGTAATTTCCAAAACTTGAAAGCAACCGAGAAGTCTTTTAGTAGGTGAATGGATAAACTGTGATACCTCCAGACAATGGAATATTATTCAGCATTAAAGAGAAATAAACTATAAGCCATGAAAAAACATGGAGAAAACTTAAACGTATACTACTATGTGAAAGAAGCCAATCTGAAAAGGCCATATACGATAAGATTCCAACTACATGACATTCTAGAAAAGACACAACTGTGGAGACAGTAAAATGATCAGTGGTTGTCAGAGATTGAGGGGAAAAGAGGAATGAGTAGGCAGGACACAGAAGATTTTTAAGGCAGTAAAACTTCTCTCTGTGATACTATATTGGCGGATACACGCCATTATACATTTGTTCAAACCCATAGAATGTGCAACACCGAGAGTGAACCTTAATGTAAACCAAGGACTTTGGGTGGTGATGTGTCAATAAAGGTTCATCAAGTCATACAAATGTACCACTGTAGTGTGGGATGTTGATAATACGGGAAGCTGCTATGCATGTGTAGGGGAAAAGGGTATACTGTAACTCTCTGTATCCTTCCACCCAATTTTGCCATGAACCTAAAACTCCTCTAGAAAAATAAAGTCTATTAAAAATTAAAATAAAAAATCCAAACTTAGGTGAGGAAAGACTTTATTTAAAAAGACTACTGCAATAAAGGAGAAAGAACTATTGTAATATGAAGAATGAGATCTGCAAGCATCCTGAAGATCTGGCAAAAAAAAAAAAAAAAAGGCTTTTCCTATATAAGGAGGAGTAAATAACCCTAGTAAGAACTGGGTGTGGGGACCTGGGATGAATGGGTGGCCTGACTCAGCAGTACATCAGGGACTGCTTTGTCCTAAGGTTGTCTGATGCTCAGGAAGGCCCATTAAGGAGGGGCTGTTCCACATTCCAATGCTCAAGGGTGGGCCAAAGCTCAGGGCCTGGGGAAGGAGAGAGCCCTGACTAAAGTTTGATCAAGTCAAGTTAATGGGCATTTTCTTCAGTTTGGTCAGTGGAGACAAATATTTTAGCTAAATATTTATGAGATAAAGAATGAAAATGTGGGACAGGCACAGTGGCTCATGCCTGTAATCCTAGCACTCTGGAAGGCAAAGCAGGAAGATCACTTCAGTTGAGAAGTTCGAGACCAGCCTAAGCAAGAACAAGATTGCCCTACCTGCCCCCTGATTCTACTAAAAATAGAAAAAATTAGCTGTAGTGGTATGTGCCTGTAGTCCCAACTACTCGGAAGGCTGAGGCAGGAGGGTCACTTGAGCCCAGGAGTTTGAGATTGCTGTGACCTAGGCTGACACCACAGCACTCTAGCCCAGGTGACAGAGGGAGACTGTCTCAAAAAAAAAAAATAATAATAATTATGAAAATGTGGAGACTCTATGTATGGCCTTGTTCTAGGTAAACAAGGAGTTCACTTTTGAGTCTTATCTAAGTCATATGGGGAAAGGTAGATATAATATTGTGAAATACAGTCATGTACTGCATAATGACCTTTTGGTCAACAACAAATGTCATATTCAATGGTGATCCCATGAGATTATAAAAAATTCCTGAAAAATTCCTGCCACCTAGTGACATCATAGCTGTCATAGCAACAGTGTAGCGCATTACTCTCATGTTTGTTGTGATGCTGGTGTAAACAAACTTACTATGCTGCCACTCATATAAGAGTACAGCACATACAACTTTGTATAGTACATAATACTTGATAATCATAATAAATATTTGACTATGTTACTGGTTTATGTCCTTACTATACTATACTTTTTATTGTTATTTTAGAGGGTATGCCTTCAATTTATAGATTTTAAAACAAAGTTAACTGTAAAACAGCCTCAGGCAGGTCCTCCAGGAGGTATTGCAGAAGAAGGCATTGTCATCATCGGAGATGACAGCTTTATGTGTATTATTGCTCCCAAAGACCTGCCAGGGCGACAAGATGTGGAATGGAAGACAGTGATATTGATGATCCTGACTCTGTGTAAGCCTAGGCCAATGCGTGTGCTTGTATCTTAGTTTCTAACAAAAAGGGTTAAAAAGTAAAAGAAGCCGGGAGAGGTGGCTCACTCCTGTAATCCTAGCCCTCTGGGAGGCCGAGGTACAAGGATTGTGTTATTAAAAAAGAGTCAAAAAGTTAAAAGTGCAAAAGTCACATGTCTTAGGTTTAAGTCTGTTATCCATGTTAAGTTGATTTTTGTGAGAGGCGAGAGGTGCGAATCCTATTTCAGTCTTCTACGTGTGGCTATCCAATTTTCCCAGCACCATTTATTGAATAGCAATTCTTTTCCCCAGCGTATGTTTTTGTCTGCTCTAAATTGGCACTAATTGATCAACACTCATGTGCACATACGGAAGTAACATTCATCAGGTGTCAGGGAGGTGGGAAGGGGGTGAAGGGGATGGGTAAATTCACACCTAATGGGCGCCATGGGCACTGCCTGGGGGATGGGCATGCTTGTAGCTCTGACTTGGGTGGTGCAAAGGCAACATATGTAACCAAAGTGTTTCTACCTCTGTAATATTCTGGAATTTAAAAATAAATTTATAAAAAGTTATAGTAAGCTAAGATTCATTTATTATTAAAGAAAGAAAAACATTTTTTATAAATTTAGTGTAGCCTAAGTATAAAGTGTTTATGAAATCTATATAGTATTCAGTAGTGTTCTAGGCATCCACATTCACTCACCACTCATTCACTCACTCAGCCAGAGCAATTTCCAGTCTTACAAGCTCCATTAATGGTAAATGCCCTATAAAGGTGTACCATTCTTTATCTTTTATACTGTATTTTTACTGTACCTTTGCCGTGTTTAGATACACAAATACTTACCATTGTGTTACCATTGTCTACAGTATTCAGTACAGTAACATGCTGTACAGGTTTGTAGCTTAGGAGCAATAGGCTACTCCATGTAGCCTAGGTGTGTAGTAGGTTATAGCATCTAGGTTTGTGTAAGTACGCTCTGTTTGCACAAAGAAAAAAATCACCTAATGACTCATTTCTCAGAATGTATCTCTGTCATTAAGTGATGCATGCCTATATATATTTGGTCTTTGTCCAGTTTCCTGACATACAGCACCTAAAACTTTTGGAATCTTCAGAGTGCTAAGAGTTTCTTTTGTATACTAATGAGAGAGGCTGAAGGTTAAGTTGATCACCAATGGCCAATGGTTTCATCAATCATGCCTACTTAATGAAATCTCCATAAAACCTCAAAAGGACAGGGTTGGAAAAAGCTTTCAGATGGCTGAACACAGAGAGGTTCCTGGAGGGTGGTACACCGAAGGAAGGCATGGAAGTTCCGTGCTCCTTCCCACATACCTCACTCTTGAACTGCTCTTGTTAATTAATCAAACCTGAGTTGAGGGTCATGGGAACTACCAGTTTATAGCGGATCAGTCAGAAGCATAAGTGACAACCTACTACTTGCAACTGGCATCTGAAGTTGGGGGCACTCTTGTGAGACTGAGACCTCAACATGTGGGACATGATGCTATCTCCAGGTACAGAATTGAATTGAATTGAGTCAGAATTGAATTGTGTCAGAATTGAATTGAATTAGAGGACACCCAGAAGGTGTCCACTGGAGAATCTGCTGCAGAGTTGATTGCTTAGTGCATGAAGAAATATCCCCATATATCTGTGGTCACAGAAGTGTTCTGTGTTGTGAAAGTATAGTAGGAGAAACTGGCTTTGTTTTTCCTATATCTCATACTGCAGTGTTTTGCAGTAAGTCTTTTCCCATACCAGAAAAGGGAGGATTCTTAGCCCTCACTGTTTCCCAAAGGCACAGGGCTCAGGTAAAGTTCAACATTGTCAGTCCACCCTTTTGTTCAAGATGAATGGATGCCATTTTGTTGCTGAACAATTCTGAGGCACTCGTAAACCTCCTGAGTGGGGTGAACCAGGGTCTAAGCAACAGCCTCCTGAGGACTCTTGTTACTGTTATTCCTGCAAAAGCAATCGAAGCATCTGTTGAGAAGTGGTAGCAAAGGTCCTTTGTCTTAGGGTCCTAAAGAGTAAGCATTTTCTAAGAGGGATATACAGAAAGAAAAAAAGAAATAATATAAAATGTATCATAGTAAAAAACTATAAAAAACATAGTAAAAAACTTACCATAGTCAAAAACTTAGATAACTCTAAGGGTATCTACCCTAGTAGATTCCCAGAGGCTGTGGAGAAAAATCTTTCAATTTTGTAGCACTGCTTGTTGAGTTTCTTGAAGCTAAACTTTCAGTGTTCTCGGTTGTGTTGTCCACAGTCTTGGTTACCTCTCATATAAGGGCATGCGTGACCTGGGCATTTTGACAGACTTCCTTAGTGGCTCACACAGTGGCTCATCTGGAGAGAAATCCAGCCTATGTATGTGATAAGTCCTTCAAGGTATATGTCAAGTTATCAGGACTTAACTCACAGAACTTCTTCAGATCCTGGGGAAAAGGATAGCCACAACACAGAGTCAGAAAACACAAAACAGAGTCAGAATCGGAAAACAGCCAGAAAACAGAGTCAGAATCTTATAACCCACAAGGGCGTGATGTAGCTTTCTATAAAAACACAAAATTTCTCTCTATATGTCAAAGAGGGTTGATAATAGCATAGACTTCATAGTGTGGCCTTTGGAGAAAGCGGTCCAAAATCTAAAACACACCAGACTCTTAACACAATGCTAGGTACAATGCTAAATATTGTCATTATTTATTGATGCTGCTGCAGCCAATATATCTTTCTTATATCTGGCTTTTTCTCTAACTTTTTTTAGTTACAGAAAATCTTTGCCCATTATCCCACTATCCAAGATAAATTCTGCCATGGTTTGAATGTTTGTCCCCTCCAAAACTCATGTTAAAATTTAGTTGCCATTGTAACAGTATTAAAATGTGAGACCTTTAAAAGATGTTTAGGTCATGAGGGCTCTGACCTTATGAATGCACTAATGTTGTTATCATGGAAGTGGGTTCATTATCACAGGAGTGGGCTTACTCCCTCTTACTCTCTCTCATCATCTCTTTGCCCTTCCACCATGTGGTGCCTTCTGCCATGTTATGATGCAGCAAGAAGCCCCTGGCCAGATGACAGTACTTTGATATTGGACTTCCCAACCTTCAGAACTATGAGCCAAAAACTGTCTGTTCTTTGTAAATTACCTGGTCTGTAATATTCTGTTATAGCAGCACAAAACCGGCTAAGACAGAACATTGGTAACAGAGAGGTGAGGTCTTGCTATAACAAATATCTGAATATGTGGAAGCAGCTTTGGAAATAGGTAATGGGCAATGCCTAGAAGAATGTGGAGGAGTGGGTTAGAAAAAGCCTATATTTTCATAAGTAGAGCACTAAGGGTGATTATGGTAAGGGCTCGGAAAAAGATAAGAAATGCAGGCAAAGTTTGTAATTTCTTAGATATTAAGTGGTCATGACCAGAATGCTGGCAGAAATATGGATGGTAAAGGCAATTCTGGTGAGGTCTCAGATGAAAAAGAGGTACAAGGTATTGAAAACCGGAGAGTAAAGGCCATCTTTGATATAAAGTGGCAAAGAATTGTGTCCATGCCCAAGGATTTTGTGGAAGGCAGAACTTACGAGCAATGAGCTAGGATATCTGGTGGAAGAAATTTCTAAGCAAAATATTGAAGGTGCTGAATGGCTTCTTTTAATTACACACAGTAAAATGGAAGAAGAAAAATAATTTAAAGATGGAATTTATAACTAGAAAGGAAGCAGAATATAAAGATTTGAAAAATTTGTAGCCTAGTCATATAAAGAATGAAAAAGCATGTAAGGGTGTGGCCAAGCCATCCTTTGATAAAGAGATTACTACAGATAGAAGGAAGCCAGATGCTATATATTAAGCAATAGGAGAATAACCGCAAAGGTATTGCAGAGATCATCAAGGCTGCTCCTCCATCATAGACCCAGAGCTCTAAGAGGGCAGAATGGGTTCAGGAGATGGGCCTGGGGTACCCTCCATTGGCTCACTGCCCGGGGCCACCTTGCTGTCTATTCCAGCACTGTGCTCCTCAGCCACCATAGTTGTGGCACAAGTGGGCCTGTGCAACTCAGGCCACCACTCCAGGGAGCACAAGCAGTAAGCCATGGCAGTGTCCACATGGTGCTAATTCTGCAGGCACACAGAGTTTGTGAGCTGTGGAGGCGCAGCTATCTCCACCTAAATTTCAAAGGATATACTGGACTGCCTGGAGGCCCAGGCAGAAAACTGCAACAGATGCAGAGTCACTGCAAAGAGTCCCCACCAGAGCAATTCCTAGTGGAACCACAGTGGGTGGAGGATCCAAGACCCCAGAACTGTTGAGCTACCAGCAACACTGGACCGGGACATTTGCAGGCTGGAGACTCCAACCAGTGACAGAACTTTCAGGGGCTACACCAAGCAAAGCCATAGGAGCCAGGCTCCCTGAGACCTTGGGGGCCCAACCCCCACCCCAGTGTGTCCAGGAGGTGGGACATGGAGTCAAAGAAGATTATTCCTGAGGCGTAAGATTTAATGTTGTTCACCCTTTGGGTTTTGAATAAAGGAGCTCAGGAAATTTCAGCCCAAAATATGACTCCTTGGTATAAAGAGTATTTTGAATTCAAGGCCTTTAGAGATCAACAGGCCCTTGGAAGGGGCTTTCCCTCTGTCTGCATAACCAGACAGACCCACCAAAAGAATAATCAGCTTCGTTTCCCTCCTCTACTGTCTCGCTATATTGCAGGAAAGAAAATCAAGAATGCAACCAGACCTCACCGAATCACTTTAAGTACAATACCTGTCCCTCAAGGTTAATTTAATTTGCAAAGAGAATCATTTACAGGTCAATCTGTTTCCCCCCCATCCATTCATCCTCCCTAGTAACCATTTATTGCCCCTAAACAGAATTACCTACATTCCTCTCCCCCTCCCCTCTAAAAGAAGGTATAAAAATATTTGTATCCCACTGGGATATTGGGTAATCACCCTATGATGCTCCCTATGTGCGTGGTAAATAAATCTCTTCCTCTTGTTAATCTGCCTTAATTGTGAGCTGATCTTTCAGCAAACTTTCAGGGGAAAGGGGAAGTTTCCTCCTCACCCCCACGTGAACTTACTTGGGATCAGTTAGTTACCCCTTTCTTCTTGTCTATTTCTCCCTTTTGGAATGGAAATGTCTATACTGTGCCTGTCCCACCATTGTACTTTGGAAGCACATAACTTGTTTTGATTTTATAGGCTCACAGGCTGGAGGGAATTTGCCTCAGGATGAATTGTGCCTTGAGACTCACCCATATCTGATTTAGGTGAAACTCTAAACTTTGGACTTTTGAGTTGATGCTAGAATGAGTTAAGACTTTGAGGGCTACTGGGATAGAATAAATTTTGTATGTGAGAAGGACATGTGTTTTGGTGGGAAAGGGGAAGAATGTTATGGTTTAAATATGTGTCTCCTTTAAAACTCATGTTGAAATTTAATTGCCATTGTGATAGCATTGGGAGGTGGGATCTTAAGAGATATTTAAATTACGAGGGCTTGCCCCCTCTTGCTCTCTCTCACCGCCTCTTTGCCCTTCCACCATGTGATGCCTTCTGCCATGTTATGATGCAGCAAGAAGACTCTTGCCAGATGCCAGCCCCTTGATATTGGACTTCCCAGTTTACAGAACTGTGAGCCAATAAATTTTTGCTCTTTATAAATTACTTCATCTGTAGTATTCTGTTATAGCAGCACAAAATGGACTAAGAAAAACTCTGTTAATGATTTCTTTTATCACTGCTTATATGAATGAAAATGTACAAACCCAAATGTCTAATAACAGAATAAACAGCCAAATTGCGGAACATCCATCCAATGGTGCAATGGGTGATAGCCAAGGCAGCCTAAAAGTAGTATCTGTGAAGAGTTTTAATGATGTGGAAATATATCAGAATACATTAATTTTAAAAAGACATAGAATTGAGTAGCCAAATAAATAGGATATATGATTTGTAGATAGATGAAAAATAACAGAAACAACTCTTGCTATATCATTAGACATTCTGCATCTTCTCTTTTTTTCTCGATAATATGTTTTGAGCATCTCCCTATTTCTGCAAATAGTCCTTGAGAATATACACTCTTAAAGTTATAACACAAGACATATTCCCTCTACGTTTTCTTTTTTTCACTAACCTCTGACTCTTTCATTAAGAATTATGTGGTGGGCCGGGCGCGGTGGCTCACGCCTGTAATCCTAGCACTCTGGGAGGCCGAGGCGGGCGGATTGTTCTGAGCTCAGGAGTTCAAGGCCAGCCTGAGCAAGAGCGAGACCCCGTCTCTACCAAAAATAGAAAGAAATTAATTGGACAGCTAAAAATATATATAGAAAAAATTAGCCGGGCATGGTGGCGCATGCCTGTAGTCCCAGCTACTCGGGAGGCTGAGACAGTAGGATTGCTTGAGCCCAGGAGTTTGAGGTTGCTGTGAGCTAGGCTGGCCACGGCACTCGCCCCAGGCAAGAGAGTGAGACTCTGTCTCAAAAAAAAAAAAAAAAAAAAAAAAGAATAACTTATCCATGGTAAGAGCAGAACAGATATCAACTCATCCTATTCAACACCTGTCTTTCCTTCCTCCCT
Organism: Indri indri; assembly: GCA_004363605.1. NCBI lineage: Eukaryota > Metazoa > Chordata > Mammalia > Primates > Indriidae > Indri > Indri indri. Next base: position 85,723 of record RJWJ010003333.1, read on the forward strand.
ACCAATTATTTCTAATTTAACCCAGTCATTCTTCCCACTTTACCTTAACTAAGTAGAAGGGCCCACTGTAGACATAATATTTAAGTTTTTTATATCTATGGAGGGTTGTGAACTTTGGATTCACTGTATTGATGATGATAAAGATTCAAACTGTGAAAAATAAGCTTCTTACTAATAGTGAGGTTTAAGTCTCAAAAACTGTAGTGGCCACTTAGGATTCCTAAGTTTCTGCTCTAACTATCATAAGGACCTTATCCTATCCTCAAGTAATCTGAGTAATTTCCTTAACAAGTAGTCCTTTCCAAGTTATTGCTATACTACTATGGAGTTTTCTAATACCTTCACCATCACTTCAAATCCATAAGTTGCAGAGAATAGTAAACATATGCAAACTTACCTCGAGCAGGACTAGTTCTTTTAGGGAAATCCACTGTATCATTTGCCGGATCCTCTACAGGTTTTTTCCCTGTAGAAATGAATAAAAGAGGGAAAGGGGGTAAAAAGTTAAAGAAAGCAAAGATTCCACTTGGCATATTTTTCATTCTTCAGTCAGAATCTTTCGTTCAGAGATGCATGGTAGGGGAGAAGGGGAGCATAATCTGTCCCAGCAGGGGCTACACAGAAACAAGGTCAGAAAACAGGCAGCAGACAGGTAAGACAAGGATAACCACTGTTGTAGCTACTGTCCTGAGTTCTGATAACAGGGACTGCTGCCCAGGAATAGCATGCCACGAGCTATTAGCTCAAGAGCTAAATTTGTTTCAATGTCTTCTTCAACTACATTTTCCTACATGCATTCACAGAGAAGAGTTAGACAAGAAAATACTAGGGAAGCTAAAACCAAAACATGCAAATTAGAAGTAGATAAGCACCTTAAAAGACTCCACTCACCTCTGGAGAACCATTCATCTTCCAGTGCATCACCCAAGGTGGAAAGCAGAGGAGAGAAACAAAGGAAGAAAAATGCAGGAGAAAGATGTCAGCAGGATTATGGACAAATAAGCAGGAAAGTACAGAAAGAAAAAGAAAAACACAAGAAACACAAAGGATGTATGGGGAGAAGGCCCCAAATTAGCTGGGTTCTCGTCCTTCACTGCCCCAGTCACCGATACCGAAACCACCACCACCTTCAATGAAGCACACAACACAGGGGAAGCAGCAGCAGAGCAAAAACATATTCTTGACCAGGCGGACTCCTATTCTGCTTGGCAAGTATTTTTGTACCTAAAGCTAATAGTATTCTTTCCTACCAGGCATGGTGGCTCACACCTGCAATCCCAGCACTTTGGGAGGCCAAGGCAGGAGGATCACTTGAGTCCAGGAATTCAAAACCAGCCTAAGCAACTTAGTGAGACCCTGTCGCTATAAAAACTAAAAAAATTAGCTGGCATGGTGGCATGCACCTATAGCCCTAGCTACTGGTAAGGCTGAGGTGAGACGACTGCTTGAACCCAAGACTTCAAGGTTATTCTGAGCTATGATCATGCCACTGTATTCCAGCCTGGGTAACAGAACAAGACTCTGTCTCCAAAAAAAAAAATAGTGTTCTCTTTCCTTTCCCTGCCCCACATTAAAGAGCAGGGAACAGAAACCAAGACTTACCTTTGCCCTTCTTGGCCCCAAAGCAACTGGCAGCATGTGGCCCAGTACTGTTGGCAACACTGGGAGGTGCCTCTTGGTACCGCTCTGCCTGTGGGATCTCCCGGTGAACTTGATACGATAAGTTCCGAAGGAGGCAAACACAGTTCTCCACAAGCTTAGGGACAAAAGAAAAAAGGCTCAGAGAGAGAAAAAAATGCCTATTGTGATTTCCCAGCAAGCACAGGTTTCCATGATTCAGATTTTAAAATGTTGATCCTCAAATGCATAGCCCAATCCACAATCTCTGAGGATGCCTCTTAAGCACTCCAGGCTTCTCAAAATCCTTGTAGCCTCAGGCTACTGGAAAGCCCAACTCTGGACTTACTGGCTTCTGCTACTATTTGGTGTGTGACCCAAAACTTGGATCACTGTTTTTACTACTTAGAAAATGTACAATCGGCCGGGCGCGGTGGCTCACGCCTGTAGTCCTAGCACTCTGGGAGGCCGAGGCGGGCGGATCGTCCTGAGCTCAGGAGTTCGAGACCAGCCTGAGCAAGAGCGAGACCCCGTCTCTACCAAAAATAGAAAGAAATTAATTGGACAGCTAAAAATATATGTAGAAAAAATTAGCCGGGCATGGTGGCGCATGCCTGTAGTCCCAGCTACTCGGGAGGCTGAGGCAGGA
>RJWJ010003334.1:0-87869 GCA_004363605.1 Indri indri
TTAAAAATACTGTTTATATAAAAACCTGAGGTGAGCAAGATGGCTGATGAGAGACACCAGCTGCCATAGCATCTCAGGAAGGAGAAGTTTTAGATGAAAGATTAAAAATGAACAGAGATTGGGTGTGGATCTGAGGGAAAGGTACCAGAACCTTCAGGAGACTCCATAGGAAGAAGTTGCAGAGGAGAACAGGAAGGAGCAGGTATCGGTAGAAATCAACCCCCAAGAGGCTTGAAGTCCAGTGAGAAGGGTAGGTGAAGTGGTTTGTTTCTCTCTCCCTCACATCTCTGACAGTTGGTGGGTTCCCAAGCTGCTAGAGAGGCTTTCTGCCCACATGAGCCCAGAGGCTACTGCCACCAGTGAGCTAGGAGTTTCTTGTGGATAGGGCACCAGGCTCCCAGCACCCCTGGGGTGCCTTCCCATCTCCACAGACCAAAGCTGAAATGGCAGGTGCCATATTGCTTCTCTACCCACTGTGCACCTTTGTCCTCCCCAGGGGGCTTCAAATCCTTATGTTTTGTCTTGCTCACTCCCACACAGACATTTCTCAACTCTGGCCCAGACTGCAGGAGCCACAGGGGTCCAGTGGAATCCAGGTGATGTTCTTGACTTCAATGCCTGGACATTCTGGGTGGAAAGCCTCCCAGAGTAAGAGACAGACAACCGGAGTGCTAACTTTTCTCTATTCAGACTGATTTTCTCCCCTTCCCCTTCTCCACCTGTGGCTGCCAAGAGAGAGAGTTGAACCATAATAATGAGGCTTCCATGGAGAGTCGGGCTCATACCTGTCCTCTTGGGGTCTTGCAGTGTGGGCTAAGAGATGCTCAGACTGTGAGCTCCCTGCTCCCCAGTGCTCCCAGGTACTGCTTAGCCAGCAACTCCATCACGGTGGGGCAGGCCCTGATGGAGGCATCCTGTAGGCAACTGGGGACCAGCACGCTTCTCCCTGGCATGATCAGGGATTGAACTTTGGGGACCCAGGCTCACAGACCAGATCCCATACCCCAGGTCTCGATCGCATTGCTCTGGGGCAAGCAGGGGAGGTTTGTGAATTAGTCTCAGAAGGCAAGGGAGACCTCATGGGCAGATCAGGGAGGAGTAGGCAGTATGGGTCCCAGCTGCAGCATCTTCGCAGAGGACCCCTTCCCCCACAGGACAGCTGCAATCTCAGCTCAGGCCAGGATCCTGGGCAGGGAAACTGGTTTGAGCTTCTGCCTGCCAGCAGATGCCAGGGGGAAACCATGGAGCAGGGAGAGTGGAGAGGAATGAGGTCCACTTCAGATTGCCAGATTATGAATCTCAAATGGCTCTCCCTCCATAAGTAGACTGGTTGGGTGGGGCCATGTCAGCCCCTCCCTGGTGGCTTAGCCCGGAATGTCGGAACAGACATTTGACCCCTGCTGAAACAGATACCTTGCCAAGCTTTTGTGAAGGCTGAGGGCAAGCTCACCCAACCCAGCCCTGCCCAGTCACATTCTCCCACCTGCCTCTGCTGTGGCAGAGAATAAGGCCTCACCTGAAGTTCCAAGGCCCCACCGACCACCTAGGGCATTCAAGTGCTTCTCATGAGGGACTCGATCTGGTCACAGGATCCAAAAACAGCATCACACTTGTTCCTTCCAGCAAGTGTCACCTACTGACAGGGAGGTCAATTTGCACACCCTTTACAGCATTTACTGACTGAATCATGCAGGGTGTGGTTGATTCTCACCCACAAGCACCACCTACTGCCTAAGAGATTAAATTGGGTGTGCCAAAACAACTCACACTGTTAAGAAGACCACAGGGCTAAGGAGAGAGAAAGGATTTCAAAGACCCCCTCATCTTCCCTCATCAAAGAGAGGCCCACTCACATAGGTCACCACTCCTCAGCCTACAAACAACTAGCAACTGAGAAAACCACCACACCAAGGATATCCATAACCAAGGCATCCATCCAGAACATAGATCTCCATCAAAGAACCCACAAAGCCAAAGGTTCTTGCCCAAGATGTGCAGCAAACACAAACATATGAGTGAGGCAAGTGGAAAATGCCCTACATAAACAATGGAAAATCCAAAAATAAGAAGCAACAGCTGCTCTGGATGAGAAGGAATCATCAAAAGAATTCTGAAGGTATGAAGAATCAGGGTGAAAGGTCACACACAAAAGGGAACACCAGCTCCCTAGTAATGGAAGCCAACCAAATCAGAATATTAAATTGACAGATAAAGAATTCCAAATACGGATTACAGGGAAGCTCAGTGAAATACAAGAGAAAATGGAAAACTAACACAAGAAACTACAAAAAATTTCAGAAAATGACTAAAGCAATCAAATTATTAAAAAAAATCAAATAGAACTTCTGCAAATGAAAAATTCATTCAAGGAAATAGAAAACACACTGAAAAGTCTTAAAAATAGATTAGACCAGGAAGAAGAAAGAATCTCAGAGCTTGAAGACAACACCTCTGAATTAAACAAGTCAGTCAAAGATAAAGAAAAGATAAATAAGAGGAATAAACAAAGCCGGCAAGAAATATGGGATTGTGTAAAAAGGCAAAACACAACAATTATAAGAATCCCTGAGGGTGAAGAAGAAAAAACACAAGTGTTAAAAGACCTATTTGAGGGAATAATTGATGAAAACTTCCCTGGTCTTGCTAGAAATTTAGATATCCAAATACAAGAAGCTCAGTGAATACCTGCAAGAGTCATCACAAAGAGGCAATCACCACAACACGTAGTCATTAGACTAGCCAAAGTTAACACAAAGGAGGAACTCCTACGAGCCATAAGGCAAAAACATCAGCTAACTTACAAAAGGAAAACCATCAGGCTAACTGCAGACTTCTCAAGTGAGACCTTACAAGTCAGAGGGGTTTGGGGCCCCATCTTCAGTCCTCTTAAACAGAATAATGGCCAGCCTAGAATTTTATATCCTGAAAAACTAAATTTCTTATGTGAGTGAGAAATAAAGACTTTTTCAGACAAGCAAACACTGGGGGAATTTTTCAAGACCAGACCTGCCCTGCAGGAAATACTCAGATCTGCATTATACATCAATCAGCACAACAGAAACCCACCAGTGTAAAACCATCCACAAGCTAAAATTCAAAGCCCATATAAAATAATAGCTCAAAAGGTAAAACAAAGTAATAAGGTTCTGCCCAAAAGGATGAACTGGAATGCATCCCCCTTATCAATTCATTCAATAAATATGAACAGCTTGAATTCTTGACTCAAGAGACATGAATGGACAAAAAATACAAGCCAAGTTATCTGTTGTCTCTGGGAAACACATCTAACCCACAAGGACACATTCAGACTCAAGGTGTAAGGGATGGAAAAAAATATTCCATGCAAAAGAAAACCAGGTGTAGCCATTATCATATCAGATAACATAGACTTCCAATCAACAATAGTAAAGAAAGACAAAGATGGCCATTATATGGTGCCAAAGGGAGTAATTCATCATGAAAATATAACAATCCTAAATATTCATACACCCAACACAGGTGCACCCACGTTAATGAAGCAAACCCTACTAGATCTAAACAAAATCATAAACAGCAACATTGTAATTGCTGGGAATTCAGCACTCCACTGACAGAACTGGACAGATTTTCCAACTGGAAAATAAATAAAGAAACATTGGACATAAATGGAACTCTAGAACAAATGACCCTAAGAAACATTTTCAGAACATTCTACTCCAAAACTACTGAATATACATTCTTCTCTTTAACACATGGAACATTCTCTAAGATTAGTCATATCTTAGGCCACAAGACATGTTTCAAAAAAATCAAAAAAACAGAAATCACACCACATATCTTCTCAGACCATAGGGGAATTAAAACTAGAAATCAACTCCAACAGAAAGAATCAATTCTACCCAAAGTCATGGAAATTAAACAACTTACTGCTGAACAACTATTGGGGAAAGGAAATTAAGGTGGAAATCAAAAGATTCCTTGAACTAAATGAAATAGGGGACACAAGTTATCAAAATCTGTAGGATTCAGCAAAAGCAGTCCTAAGGGGAAAATTTAAGGATAGCCTTAAATTCCTACATCAAAAAAACCGAAAGATAACAAATCAACAATCTAATGAATCACCTCAGGGAACTGGAAAAGGAAGAGCAAACCAAACCCAAATGCAGCAGAAGAAAAGAAATTACTAAGGTTAGAGCAGAACTAAAGCAAAAACAAAAACAAAAAAATAATAATACAGATGATTAAGGAAACAAAGATTTGGTTCTCTGACAAGACAAACAAAATAGACCTCTCACAATATTAACCAGAAATAGAAAAGAAAGGAGCCAAAGAAGCTCTATCAGAAATGAAAAAGGAGATATTACAACTGATACCACAAAAATGTAACAAATCATTTGTGAATACTATAAAAATCCGTATGCACATAAACTCGAAAACATTAAGAAAATGGATAAACTCCTGGAAACACACAACTTCCCAAAGCTCAATAAGGAATAAATAGAATTCCAGAACGGTCCAATTATAGGCAATGAAATTGAAGCACCAATAAAAAATTTTCCAACAAGAGAAGAGTCCCAGACCAAAAGTTTTCACAATTGAATTTTATCAGACCTACAAAGAAGAATTAGTACCCATACTACAGAAATTATTTCATAATATTGACAAGAAAGGAATCCTTCCCAACTCTTTCTACAAACCCAGACTCACCTTGATACTAAAGCCACACAATGAAAGAAGAAAACTATAGACCAATATGCTTTATGAATATAGATACAAAAATTCTCCACAAAATTCTAGCAAACCCAATTCAGTAGCACATCAAAAAAAAAAAAAATTCACCACAACCAAGTGGGCTTCATCCCAGCGATGCAAGGATGGTTCAACATTCACAAATCCATAAGTGTGATTCACCACATAAACAGAAGCAAAAACAAAGATCATATGATCACGTCAATAGATTCAGAGAAAGCATTCGATGAAATTCAGCACTGTTTTATGATAAAAAGTCTTAACAAAATAGGCATAGATGGAACATACCTCAAAATTACAAAAGTCATATACAACAAACCCACAGCTGACATCATACTAAGTCGGAAAAGGTGAAAGAATTCTCACTCAGAACTGGAACAAGACAAGGATGCCCACTGTCACCACTTCTGTTCAACATAATGCTGGAAGTCCTAGCCAGAGTAGTCAGGCAAAAGAAGGAAATTAAGGGTAACCAAATGGACAAAGAGGAGGTCAAACTATCCATTTTTGCTGATGATATGTTCTTAAATCTAAAAAACCCCACAGATTCCACCAAGAGACTCCTGGACTGCATAAATAAGTTCAGCAAAGTCTCAGCCTATAAAATCAGTTTATGGAAATCAGTAGTGTTCTTATATACCAACAACAATAAAGCCGAGAATCAAATCAAAGACCCAATACCCTTACAATATCTACAAAAAAAATAAAATACCTAGGAAAATATTTAACCAAGGAGGTGAAAGATCTCTACAAATAGAACTACAAATCACTGAGGAAGGACATTGCAGACAATGTAAACAAATGGAAAAACATATCATGCTCATGGATTGGCAGAATCAACATTCTTAAAATGTCCAAACCACCCAAAGTGATTTTTAAATTCAATGCAATCCCTATTAAAATATCAATATCATTTTTGACAGATCTAGAAAAAATAATTCTACACTTTGTTTTGAACCAGAAAAGAGCCCTAACAGCCAAAGCAACCTTAAACAAAAGGACCAAATCTGGAAGCATCACTTTACCAGACTTTAAGCTGGACTACAAGGCTATAGTAACCAAAGTAGCAAGTACCTTGCACAAAAATAGAAACATAGATCAATGGAACAGAATAGAGAATCAAAATATAAAACCATCCACTTATTGCCATCTGATCTTTGACAAAGTGGACAAAGCAATATACACTTGGGAAAAGAATCCCGATTCAATAAATGGTGCAGGGAACATTGGATAGCCACATGTAGAAGATTGAAACTGGATCTATATCTCTCAATCTCTCACCACACACAAAAATTTATTCAATATGGATAGCAGACTTAAATCTAAGACACGAAACCATAAGAATTCTAGAAGAAAATGGAAAAACTCTTCTAGATATGGGCCTAGGCAAAGAATTTATGAAGAAGACCTCAAAGGCAATCACAGCAACAACAAAAATAAATAAATGGGACTTGATTAAATTAAAAAGCTTCTGTACAGCCAAGCAAACAATCAATAGAGCAAAAAGACAACCTCAAGAATGGGAGAAAATATTTGCATGCTGTTCATCTTATAAAGGGCTAATAACCAGAAACTACAAAGAACTCAAACAATATCAGCAAGAAAAAGACAAACAACCCCATTAAAAAGTGGGCAAAAGACATGAACAGAAGCTTCTCAAAAGAAGATAGACTAACGGCCAATAAACATATGAAAAAGTACTCAACATAATTAATCATCAGAGAAATGTAAATCAAAACTGCAATGAGATATCACTTAACTCCAGTGAGAATGGCTTTTATTAAAAAAGTCCCAAAACAATAGATGCTGTCATGGATGCAGAGAGATAGGGACACTTACACACTATTGGCAGGATGGCAAATCAGGGCAACTTCTACAGAAAATAGTATGGAGATTTCTCAACGAACTATGAGTAGACCTACTATTTCATCCAGCAATTCCACTACTGGGTATTTACTCAAAGGAAAAAAAGGTCATTTTATCAAAAATAAACTTACAGTAGAATGTTTACTGCAGCACAATTCACAATGTCAAAGATGTGGAATCAACCCAAGTACCAACCCATTCATGACTGCATTAATAAAATGTTGTATATGTATACCATGGAGTACTACTCAGCCATAAAAAATGCATTAATAGCTTTTGTAACAATCTGGATGAACTGGAGACCATCCTCTTAAGTGAAGTATCACAAGAATGGAAAGGCAAACACCACATGTACTCACTATTAAATTGGAACTAATTCATCAGCACTCATGTGCACAGATGGAAGTAAAACTCAACAGAAATCATGCAGATGGGATAGGGGAGAAGGGGATGGGTGAAATAATACCTAATGGGTACAATGTACACTATCTGGTTGGTGGGCACACTTATAACTTTGACTCAAGCAGCACAAAGACAATCTGTGTAACCACAATATTTGTACCCCACAATATTCTGAAATTAAAAAATACTATTTATATAGAAAATTAAGTTTGATTTTTTGTTATTTAGACTTTTGGATAATATTCAAACAGCTAATAAATAAGCAGAACTTATTTAACAATAATAGGATATATTAAATTCACAAGCCAAAATAAAATGCTTAATTTATAGCATATAAAAGCACAATAGATTTGGACTGTAAACCATACAGTCTCAAATGGACATCTATAGATCTTGTCCCCAGTCTAATTATAAACTAGTGTAGAGTTTGCCAAGGAAAATAGCACAGCCTATATAATTCTTGGCCAACTCTCCTATAAAGCAGATGGAACCAACAATACAAAGAACAACAAAAAAGAATTTTCTAATAAATCATTTTCCCTCAAAAGTTGTATAAGAAGAAAGGTCACTTTCTCACTTACTAGCTTACCTTTCGGTGAGCTTATCTTTTTCTTGATCCTACGTATTTTTACGTATTATGCTCTACTTATGCACTCTTCAATAGCATCTTTATTTATGAGTTTGTGAATCAACATCTTTGTGATAGGAGCTGAAAGTCACTTAGCTAATTACACATGCTTGATAAGCTGCATAATAATAACCACTGCAGTATTATTGTACATTAGTTGAAAGCATGTAAATTACTGCAGTTACCTCATTTGGGGAAAAACAAGAGACTTTTTAAAAGCTGTTTAAAACACCCTTGTTTCCTCCATATCCATCTTCTTAAGTATACTGTGCTTTTAACCCAAATCATGTCATCAATACAAAATTAAGGTTAAATCACCTTCTACTAGTATTGTTTAAGAAATAAGAGTAAAAACAAAGCAAAACTCAATTCAAATACTTCTGGTCTGTGATTAAGAATTTTTTTGTATGTAGTGTCTTCCATATAATGTAATCCTGGTAAAACAGAACAGTTTAGACACTCCTTGCCACACAAGGATGTTGTAATGAAATCTGACTTGGTCCAGCCAGCAGATTAAAAGTGCATAGAGAGATAGAATGTGCAGCACTAGAATATTAACATGACTTCTGTATGAAGATTGGAAATTCTACAAAGTTATGAATAAGGTCAAAATAACACTTAGACGATTTACTGCCATAGAAAATCATACTCTCCTATGAGTGATTTACTGAATGTTATATAAAAATGAAGTGTGGACAAGCTACATTCAGATGCAAGCTTGCAGCTGTCAGTGTCTACATTTGCTCAATCTGGCTAGAGGATGATTTGAAGGTTGATTTAATTGTAGCTTCTGAATCATGCACTTCCCTATGTTTTAAATTGTTTAACATAAATATAAAAATGTTAAAGTAATTTTAAGACTGTAAATATTTAGTATAAAATCTGCAAAATCTCTTCTCAAAGAGTTACCAAAAATGAATAGATTGGAAAAAAATCCTGTTGCTTAATAATGATAATTGCCCAATAGTTACTGCAAATTTACCCTTAGGATGAAAAAATTCACAGGGTTTTCAGAAGGAGCTAAGAATAAACAAAAACTAGGCTTTTGACTGAAGTGATCGATTTTAAGAGAAACACAAATCTATATCTGTGGAAAAGAGTTCAGAGATCAAAGTGACCAGTTGGTAAGACAGCATTATTTGGGTTCCTTACAGGCATCCTAACAGCCTAAGTAACTTTTCCTCTATATGCAGATTCAAAGCAGAGAATCAACTGTTGCCAATGCCACTAGCACCAGAACACATGGCACCACCAATGAGTTTTCCCAATGCTATCTACTCAGCTAGAGCTCTCCTTAACCATCTCTTTATTCCTTGACAGACTTCATTAAATTCCAAATATCACCTAACCATTCACTTCCCAGCACCAGGAAATCATCCTTAGGGAGAGTATCTTGGTCTTCCTCTGCAAGCTTTTTCCCCCATTTTTTATTTCCACTTTTATACATACCTCCTTTTCTACATATTTTCTTGCCGGGTTTTCTGGCACATTCCTTGGATATTCTTTTTACTGAAAAATGAATAGAAGACTAGAAAATAACATGGCGCTCCATCACAGACCGCCGGAACATGCAACACCACTATCTAACTTAATACGCTCCTGCATTTACTGAGTGCGAAAGATCCCCAATTTGTTGAGCCTGCACATGCAATGAGGAAATGTTGATGCATCTTCTTAGAAGTCATTTGGTAGGAAATGGAAATTAGGAACCCATTTCTACCTAAATATACGTGCTGTGAAGAAGAAAAGATGAGAAAGCATAGGAAAAAAATAAAACAGATACACCGACACACAAACAAAAAAAGCAGCATGCAAGCATGTAAAATATGTCTACATGCCAATAGGAAAAGCCATGCATACTACCAGTACACATGAATTAATATTGTTAGAACTGAGAATAGAAAAGAAAAATATAAGCATATCTTCCTGTTTTTCCTGCAATAAACTCACCATCCTCGGTTGGGACATATATATTTAAATATAGGCAGTCTTCACTCTGGTCTTGTACATATGATGAAACCACATCCAGGTTATTAGTAAACCACACAGGAAGCATGACTTCTGGCAATCTGCCATCAATGATATTCTGGGGACACACAGGGGCAAATTGAGTGGCATTCCTGATATCTGACCAGGGAGAAGGTGGCTCTGGAGGCTGAAAACGATGTTCTCCTGTTGGTGGGGCTGCATATGGAACTCCAAGAAACTGAATAACAGGCCCCAAAATTTCATTATTGAGTTCCTTCTTAATTCCTCTTATCTTGCCGAAGTTGGTAGTCACCAATGGGTCCACATCATCCAATTTTTGTGATAGCACATGGCCGGCCTGAAGCAAACATCCCAACATGTAGACAGTCAACGAGGTACCCAATCCCCTGTGTACCCAACATGCCATCACTGCTCTCCAAACATAATTTGGCCACATGCATCTGGGCAGTGCCATGGTCCCACATTAGTTGTCTAGTTGTCTGGTTACAGTGAGGCAAATGTATTTATATCCACTTGAGAAAGACCATATAATGGTAGTATGGCTCTGATTTCTTACAGGTGAGCTTGTCGAGAAAAGTTCAGAAAGATCTTCATGCAGCAAGTATTTCCCATTGATTTCACAAGTATTGAAGCAGCATCTTCAATTATCACCATTTATTAGACCATATCCTGTGGACCATTCTCTTTTCCATAGTAGCAACGTGCCAAGAGTAGGCATTGACGTAGATTTCCCTCTTATAAATCAAATCCAGTTAGCTGTGGGTCTATATCCTAGAGAAAATGAAAATAAATCATGAGTTGAAACAGGCTAAAATAGACAAAGTGATAACTAGATGTTTTACAAGCTACAGAAATACACTAATAGTGGCTAACTTCAGGTAAGTTAAATATTACCATAGGAAAATCATGCTTTGATGTGAGATGACAAGTGAAATAACTGATAATTAGATTATTGAAAAACTTGTCTGCTGACTTTATATATACAAGTGAAAGCAGGCCTTGTCGAAATATACAGTTTCAGAAACATGTCGCAGTAAAGTATTTTAAAATATTATGTGAACTTTCTCCTTTATTGATTGTCTTCAATCACTTTAAGTGACTATAGAATTAATAAACAAATATATTCAAAATTAAAATCCAATAGCAGAAAACACTTAACAAAATGATAGTGAATTAGTGGAACAGAAAAAAACTCTGGAAGAATGATCGTATACATTAAAAAACAAACAAACAAACAAAAAGGTAGTTCTCAATTCTATGCTTATCAAAAAGAAAAAAAAAGGTAATGTCAGAACAAGAAAACTAATAAAAGTTCAGCTATGATTATTTAAGCGCAACTACCTCATAACGTCAACTTCCTTGTTATCTCTCAAAAGTTTGTGTAAGTTTCCTACCTTAAATTAAGATTCAATAATTTTTTTTTTTTATTATTCCAGGGTATTGTGAGGGTACAAACATCACCCTGGGTTACACTTTATGTCTTTGCCTCACCCAAGTGCGGATTAAAGGCATGCCCTTCCCCCCCTACAGAGCTCCCCGTGTCCTTTAGTTGTGGATTTATTCCCCCATCCCCCTAATCCCTAGAGAGTATTTCTGCCATGTGATCACCCTAGTGTTGATCAGTTAGTACCAATTTGATGGCGAGTACAAGTGGAGCCCGTTCTTCTGCTCTTGTGGTGCTAATTTAAAAGAGAATACGACATTAGGTACAATTTGAAAAAGATACAGAAGCTGGAATTATTTTTCACAGACAAAAGTTATTTTATTATCTAGCTATATATTTTAGATATCAATAAATTTGCAACATGAAATTAAATTTCTGAATCAAAGTCAATATATTTTAAATTACAAATTTTGTTTTCACTGTCTGTTAGAGATCAAGGGAAGAATGTAAAAAGAGTAGTTTAAAAAAAAATCATACCTAATCATGACATTTTGCTTATTAACACTAATCAAACATCTAACACTGTTTATCCAGTTCAACTTAAAATGCATCACAATAAAATGTAACATTCAGTGCAATACAATTCACACTGTACTCTTACATTAACTGCCAAATAGCATACAGCTCAGAAAATTTATCTTTTCTTGTTCAAGCAACATTTTAAAGTGCTTACTTTGAAAATAATAGTGTTGATTTGTATTAGAGATGGTTCTATCTTGTCATATTATGGGCAGATTCCTGAAGAAGTGCTAGTCTGGCAGCGAGGCTTCACTGACTGTGTGTTATTTAAAAGGAGATTGTGAAAACTACATAGAGCAGCAGGAGATTTGGTTCTGGCCTGGTGTTCTTTTAGCTCTGAACAATCCATCATAGAAGGCAATAAGGAGATAAACGTCTTTCTTCGTGAATACTTTAGTCTGTGTTAATTCTCATACCTTTGCTGTCAAAGTACATTAACATACAAAAGACAGGCTTAGATCTATCCCAGTCCTGTTCCAGAACCCCACTATTTTTGAAAGATTTAGCTACACAAACCCATTTCTGTAAAGACTAAATTATGCTTCTTCTTATGCAGAATGATGGTGGGCCACAGCATGACTAAATCTTTGCTAGTTACCTTTTGGTGTTAAAAAAGCATCATTTTAACACCTAAAATAGAGAACATGTGGTGAGACCTTAATAGCCTCCATCATCATTTTTTAATTCAGCCTAATTTTCAAGTACTGTACAGTGATTTCCAAAAGTTCTTCTTTACACAATTAGTATCTCATAAATAATAAAAAATACTTGTTTGGTTATTAAAATGTAACACCCCTTTTTTGTACTCACGGATTCTTAACTGTATTAAGAAGAACAGGGATCCTGTTTTTCACTGATGTGCTAGTTTAACACAAATTGCAGAGGATTAGAATTCTGCATTCCATGATGAATTTTCAAATTTCAATGGCATTTAGCTCCTGAGTTTACAAAAATATCTTGTTTTACATGTATGTATGTATAGAAAACTATAGTATTGATCCCCCAAAATTTTCAGAAGTTGCTATTATAATAATAGTTGTTCACAACTAACATGAAAATAAGACTTGTTTAAATTATTGAAATTTAAAAAATATATATGCCTAAGTAGAAAGAGTCTCAAATTTCTTGACAGGTTTTCCCCTATTTATTGTTGCTTTCTTAGTGTGTACTATACCCTTAGTGTTCACGCATTTACATGTCATTTATAACAACCCTGTAAAATGGATTCAACAGTTATCCCCTTTCATTCATGAGGACCAACGTTAAACACCTTGGCCGAGGTCCCTGGCCTCATCAGTAGCAGATCCAGGAGCCCATTGCCATCTGACACAAAGGCCTTCCCATCCTCTTGATCACTGCATGTGATACAGTCTCTCAATTCACAATTATCACTTTTTAAAAAATTGATCCTAGTGTATTTACAATGGAATTGTAAAAGTGTTTTATGTTTCTTCGGGAGACAGAGTCTGGGTAAATACTCTGACAATTTCATAGAAACAGAGAAATAAAAATGGTCTGCTCTATTCTTATCGGAAATTTAAATTTTATTTTGCTATTTTTTTTCACTTTTTTACTCTATATTGAGTGCAGTAATCAGTTGTTTACATGTGATTACACAAGATCATGTTAAACAATAATTTGTGTAATGATACGGTTACTTTTTAGCAACCAAAACCCCCTAAATTTATGACAATCTAATTTTCCATTAGTAGATATTGATAAATAAATTATGATATATTCACGAATTGAAATTCCATATGTCAGCAAAAATAAAGGAACTGAACCTAAAATACCAATATAGATAAATTGCAAAATTTTTGAGCAAAACAAGTTGCAGAAGATTAGGTACAGTAAATACTATTCAAATAAAGCTTAAAGTATGCAAAATAATACTGTATATTATTCACGGATACATAAATACATAGTAACAGGAATAGTTGTCATTTCTGGGTAAGAAGGAAAGAAAATAAAGTTAATTCTAGCAATTAATTAATTAATTAATTGAAATCAGGGGTTGATAACCTGTGGTGAGGCGTTAAAAGGTAATTAACTACAGCAAGTTTTAAAAACCCTTAGCATTTGATAGCGTTGGGTGATACACACACACACACGCGCGCACACACACACACACACACACACACACACACACACACCTTTATTATGGAATTCTCTGTATTTTTCTGTATGACTGAAATATTTTTAAATGAAAAATTAAAATAATGGGGTCAGAAAACTCTTACTCAGCAGACCAGGCAAGTCCCATATTACCAACAGATTAGCCTATCTATCCACACAGGACTAGCCTCACCTGACTTCACAGAGAGTGGAGATACTAGCTCATAAATTCCTCTATTATTTCTTCTTTTAAGTTAAAGCATGTATAGTCTCTCCAAAAAAATAAAGTAAAATAAAAAATAAATAATATTTTAAAGAGCCTCATAAATGGTAATAGATTATCTCACTTACATCGATTATCAAAATAGCTGGTCCCTCAACTGCTTTGTTCCTGAGTGACCCAGGAAAAAAAGTAGAGATAACTGCATGGGACATTAGATAATTAGAGTGGATAGCCACATTCATCCAATCTTTCATTCACTCAACAAATACTTACTGGGTATTTACCACATGCAAATTATGTGCTCAATGTTATGGAGAATTTAAAGACAAATATAATCTACTCGTTGCTCCAAAGTAGCTTACAATATTGTAAAGGAATAAGTAACAGTAAAAAAATGGCTCTCAGCAGGATGAAAAATGACGTGTTCAATAAATGCATGATGAATGTGGGAGTGGGACCCAACTGGAAGTTTCTGACTTCCAACTTCACATAGCGTTTTATATGTCTTTTTAAAAAATACTACCTATTTATTTTCCTGTTTTGGTTTTATTGTTTGTTTTTGTTTTATTGTTGAACCCAACTCCTCCCTACTGAATTTCATATTTGAGGGCAAGGACTTTGTGTGTGTGTTTTTAAAAATATCTTTATATCCATCATAAAATCGGTATGGAAATCCTTTGCATAGTGCAGGCATGGGTAAATCTCAGTTGGTCTAGATTCACTGCATGCTTACCACTAGAGCTGCCTGGAGCTTGATGGTGACCCTCAGCCAATGCTATACAATACACAGTGGATCCTTGTTGTTCATGGCAGTTATGTTTTTATAAAGCCACCATGAACTCTAAATGAGGGATTACAGATCCATTGCTCCTAGGGAAATACATATATATGTGTGTGCATATATATACATATCTCATATACATTATAGATAATCTTAAACCCTTAAAACAACTCATTTTAGTAGATTCTATTTTCTCTATTTCACAAAAAAAAAAAACCAAAAAAACTGAGGTTCTGAAGTGTTAACTGCCTAAGGCCACCCCACTAACAGGTGCTAGACCAGAGAGTCAAAAGAAGAGTTGGGTCTACCTCCAGCTACTGGATTAGGAAAAAGTTCATAAATCAAGGGGAACTTGAGATGGGCTTAAAAGAATGAGTATGATGAGGACAAACCTTGATGATCACAGAAGGGATCTAAGGACAGTGGAAAGAACGTGTGGTGGATACTGTGGTGCTCACACTCCCTGGGGGCAGCTCACATTCCATGACTGGTCCGTGCCACTAAACAAAGGCCTGGGCTCCTTGCCTCAATGCAGAACAGCTCACGGGGGCCACTACAGCCCCAAAGCTCCCCAGGGAAATGGACAGAGGGAGGAGATGATGGAGATTCTTTCACTCCTTTACAGCTGCGGTTCCAAATGGCACATCCCAATAAACTTCTTGCAGACAAACCTCCATCTCAAAGTTTGTTTTTTCCTCCCTGGAAAGCCTGGCGTCTGACAGAAACGACAGAAAAAGGCTTGTTTGAGGAGGATACAGTCTAGTTTGGCCAGAGTACAGAGCAAATGAGAATGAGTATTGGATAAGACTGGAAAGGCAGGCTAGAGCCAAATCAAGCAAGCCCTTCATTAAGAGACTAAAGAGCTTGGATTTTATTCACTAGATGATGACAAGCCATTAAACATTTCTAGCAGGGGGAAAGTATTATCAAATTTATTCACAAGAAAATTAAACTGGCAATATTGTGGAGCAGAGATCTCTGAAGCAGTATGTTCATACCCTGTTCATACAAGATGATCAGATGAGATAAGGAAACTAAATAGTGGAACTTCTATTTACCATAATTTTTTACACAAAACCAAAAGAGAAATTAAGCTTTGCTAATATGAATATATTAGTTAACACCAGTGTCTTCTCATGGTTATGTGATGCACTTAGCATTTGGGGTGTTATTGGGAAGGTAGAGGGTTTTATAATGCATTAGATTTGCCAGCAGTAGCATTTTATTGTTACTTGTTCATTTTCAATGTATAGCGATGTATTACAGTTGCATCATTGCACAAATAGATTTATAAATTTTTTAATCCAGTTGTAATTAAAGTAAGCTTTACAAAATGCACTATTGGATTAAGTTTTTTCCATAAGATATATGTAGATGAAAGGAAATACTAGAAATACAATCATAAGTAAAACCAATAAAAGGTCAGAAGTGAAACTTCTACTTTTAATACAAGCTCCTCTTCAGCTGTTTTACAAGATTAAAAACAATAGCTATCTAATCAAGTATAACAACAAGTCAGACAAAAATATTTGAAAACCTCAAGGAGACTTGAAGTGTGAATTTATATCCGTTTCATTAGCTCTGAACAGTGCCCTAAGAATCTCCAAATCTCTAGGTTTTGAGATATTAATGAATGATGAAATGAAGGCATGAGGATTTATAAGACATTTAAAAATACTGTTTTCATCTTTCTCATCTTCTTAATGTCTGTTTTTGTGTATGTTTTGCAATCTGGTGACAGCAATATTTATGTAGGAATATATGTATATATTTTAGGGTTTGGTCATCAAAAGTACAGATTATATGATCACAAAGGTGTAGGAACCATTAACTTAGCGAATAGATGGTGAAAAAAAAATCCAGAAAAAAACTTTAATTCCACGTTCAGTTTGAAGTATCAGCTGGATACATCCAAAATTATATTAAAATCACAATGAAAACAGCAAATATTATAGATCACCACCTACTTGCCAAGTGCTGTTCAAAACACTTTACGTGCTTCATGTCACTTAGTCTTCCCAGCAGACTTATAAGCCAAGTACTCTTATTTACCATAAGAAAAACGAGGCTTAAGTTGTTAGATAACTGCCTGGGCCACAAAGACTGGAAAAGGCAGATCTAAGAAACAAACCCAGAATGACCTAATTCCAAAGAACATGTCCTGAACCTTTATGATACAGAACACTTTGCTTTTCTCCTCAATGAGACCAATTCAGTAAGTCATGCTCAATTTGAGGATTTCAGGAGAGTGAAACACGCAAGATAACAACAGAAGGAAAATAAAAAGGCTTCTGATCAGCTTGCTGGGGGGGTAGTTAATAGGCATGATTTGCAGCAGCTTCAAACACTGTGGTACTGAAATTTTTTCCTGCAACATTTGATGGCCTGGGACAGAGAGTAAATAACTGAAGTCAGGATGGGGGATAAGAAAGGCAAGAATGGTAGAATTGCAAGGAGCAAAGTTTACAAGAAATGGTAATTATAGTGTTGAACAGATGAACTAAATCTGAGTATGGAGGCAAGCAGTGCCAAAAAAGTACAAGAGAAAAAAAAATAATGAATTAGAACCAAGGCTAAAATTGGTCTATTCTGAGATAGGAATATCAAAATTGAAGACCTCGATTACGTAGAAGTTCAAGGGATGCCAGGGCCCATGTCATGGCCATATCAACATGTAGCTATTGAGAATAATTTAGTGACAAGTATCTGCCATGGGCACCATTAAGGAGTAACTGGATTAATGTTAAGCACCAAATGAGTATGTACTGGGGCTAAACATCTAGCTAACTGCATCATCTCACTTAATTGTCTCTAAAAACCACCGAGGTATGATCGTTATCATCTCCTTGTAACAGATAATTAAATTGAAGTCAGAAACACAAAGCCACTGCAACATTTTTCAATAAAACAATAGCACAGTTTATGGATGCAGCAAACTCCAATAAATAGAGGGAGCTACAGCAGAAGAATTAACACTAAAGATAAAACCTGCCTCCTTCTCAATTTTGCTCAGAGCCTCCTTCTGGGAGAAAGGGTGGAAAGCTTTCAAGAGTATCTCAGAGTAATATCCTACTCTCCCTTTCCCTGCAGAAAATGTAAGTGGTTCTATTTGTTCCTTTTCCCCTGGGACTACTTCGACTCTAAACGTACCTCTCCAATGGCGTAAGAAAACAACAGAAAAAGTAGAATGTTTAAAAGAAAAGGCAAACTAAAACTTGACAGTAATAGGAGAAAAAATTTTACTAACAAAATATTTTAAATAGTAACTAGGAATAAAACATGAATACATTGCAGAGGTTATACCTGCTAGCAAACTATCTTTGTGAATAAATAATATTAATGGAAGGCAAGACAGAGCACTGGGAGCAGTGCTCAGTGAATTAGGTCCAAGCCGTCCATCAAGATCTTCCTTCCTGGAGAATACTGTCCCCATTAGTTTTTTCCGGGAGAAACGCCAGCTAGCACCCCTCAAGGCCTGGCTATTAGGTCAATAGGTACTTCCTTTTCTAATCAATCCAGCCATAAAAACATTTCCTTTTCTCATCTTTTAAAACACTTATTACCTTTCTTGTAACTGAACACATAGTACTTTTTTTTTTTTTTCTATTTCAGGATATTATAAGGGTGCAAACATTTTGGTTACATTTTATGACTTTGCCTCACCCAAGCAAGGATTAGAGGCATACCCTTCCCCTCTACAATGCTCACCACACGTCCATTAGTTGTGAGTTTACCCTCCCCCAACCCCCTAATCCCTGGAGAATATTACTACTGTGTGAACACCACAGTGTTGATCAGTTAATGCCAATTTGATGGCGAGTACATGTGGAGCCCATTCTTCCATTCTTGTGATACCTCGCTTTGGGGGATGGGCTCAAGCTCTACCCAGGAAAATTTAAGAGGTGCTAGATCACCGTCATTTCTTATAATTGAGTAATCACATAGTACTTTTTATAATGGTAATTTGTAATCTCAGCTTCCATCTTCCTTGTTATATTTGGCAGACATTTGTACCAGGCATTGGAGAGGCCAGCGTGAATAAGACAGGAATAGTGCTGATTCTCATGGACACTACAGTTCAATGGGGAAGACAAACTTTATATAAGTAAATCACACAGATAACTATTTAGTCATAAATGCTACACCAAGAAGGATAATACAGGGTGTTCTGAGAGGAAATTTAAAAGCCTGGAGTGGAAAGGAGGACCTTCTTGAAGAAGTGATCTGTAAACTGGGTTCTGAAGGATAAGTAGGAGTTGGCAGTTGAAGACCACGGGACAGAATGTTTCAGAGGCAACAGGAAACCCAAATGCTATGAAGCCTAGGGCTTTCCAAAGGGATCAGTGTGACTTGAGAGAAGGGTGGGACATCTGGCTGGAGAGGAGAAAGAATGTGTAGGCCATTTTAGACATGTGAGATCTTGTCACAAGTATGATGAGAATAATTATAATCTCAAAATAATTGTAATCACACAAATGACAAGATCAGATTAGCCTTACTCTTTAAGAATAGAGGCTATATGTTTTAAATTGTTGGTTTTTTATAACCATCCCCAGAATAATGCATTACATCATAGGTCCTTACAAAATACTTCTTGAATGAATGACCCATTAATTCATTATACTATTTTTCATCAATTAACACAACACTCAGATTTTATTTATCCATCTGTGATGCCTGACCTCTCTGAAGGCATTAGCTTAATTAGACTTGCAGCAAGAGGGAGTGAAACAGAGAAGAGGTGGAAATAAAGTACAATAGAAATTCCTCATCACGCAGGAATGTGCATAGATAACCAGATAGATTGGCAGCTAATTCCATTATTGTTTGGCAAAAAAAAATGGGATTTTAAGATGCCATAACAGCTTTTCTGACAACACAAAGGAAAAGAGACTAAACTGACAGCATTTCCTTCTGCATTATACAACTAAACATTTCTGGTGTAACCATCATTACAACTAACAGCTGAATATTGGAGAGTTTCTTTTTTGTTTCCTTTTTTTTTTGGAAGAGAAAGGGGGTTGAAAAATTTAATGATGAACTAAATAAAATAAGTTTCACCTTCTATTTACTTTGAACTTACTCTCAGGTAGAATCTCTAAATATTGGAGTCTACTTAGGAAGCCTGACTCCAAATGCACAGGAAGGTGAAGGGGGTGAGTGGGAGAGAATCAGCGAGACAACATGTTTTTTAAAAGTCATGGGCAACAACTTTAATGTATATGTAAAATACTGCAGGTTATGTTTTAAAAACCAATTGGTGACCCTGTGGTCCCCTAGAAGAAAATGAATAATCACTCAAGAGCTCAGGAGAGACAGCCAGGTAGAGCTGATTACTTCCCTTGATATTAAATTGATGCTTTTGTCTGAAAGGGGCCACCATTGGGTCACAAGTCATTGCTTCCAGAAGCAACTTAATTATACCAGCCAGTATCTTTATAGAGAAGCTAGCACAACCTAAGAACAGTGCTGCATTCTCAATTCACTCTTTAAGCTTATTTTTGCTTCTAGTGAGTTGCTGGTGCCTGGGAAGAGTGGAGAATTACCATTCTTGGTGCCCTGCTTAATTAAATTCCTCTTTAAAAAATCCCTTGTTGCCAGAGAATAGCTAC
The DNA here is from genome assembly GCA_004363605.1 of Indri indri. Classification (NCBI taxonomy): domain Eukaryota; kingdom Metazoa; phylum Chordata; class Mammalia; order Primates; family Indriidae; genus Indri; species Indri indri. The sequence continues at coordinate 20,308 of RJWJ010003334.1, forward strand.
AACTTTGGCAAAGACAGTGCTAAGTTTCTGAGTATGGCCCTGTGCCAGGGTGTGTCAATCTTGACCCCTTGGAGGATGATTAGAAGAGAGACAGTAGTTAAACCTTTGTGCCCATTCAGTCCCAGGCTTCTGCTGGAATTGGCAAATACTGTAGTGACTATTGTTTAAGGAGCAACTGTCTACTATGAACTGGACTAAGACCACCAACTTTTTTCACATAAGGCACCAAACAGCAATAACAGCTTCCTGTCACTCCTGACCTGGCTTATAGTCAACCCTTAGTCCAAAGGGGAAAGAATATTACTCTAGCAATCTTCTTTAGATAATCACATCTTTTATTTTCCCTCATATTACAGTTCCATTAGTACTAATAACAACAACAAAATTCAAAACAATGCCCTGTTCATGGGCCATTTGTGCAACAATATTAAGGAATAGAATTTAAGAAGAATTTAATGTATACATGGAGTATAAATTGCTAAATAAATTCATCATTTAAATTCAAATTAAATAATAGGGAGCTTCAGATTATAAAGTGTTAAATGATAAAAAAAAACATAATGACCATTGTTATATTTTAAATCTATTGTCTTATTGTCCATGTTCTATCCATTTGAAATGACTTTAAGTAATTCCAGAGTTCCTTGAGACATCACGTTTTCTTCATAGCAGAAAATAATTCTAATATACCTTCCAGTAAATTACAACAACAGAAATAATCCTATTATACTTGTAAGTCTTGATTAAATAATTTATCAAAGTAAATAAACTCTATATGCAGAAATCACTAAAAAGTTTCAATTATTAATTACTTTTGATTAAAATTCAATCTTTTAAAATATGATCCTTTCTGCCTTCAGAATGTTGTACATTACATCAAAATATTTGTCAATTCATATAACTACTGATAGTACATTTTAAAAAAGTAAAAATGACCAAGTATTAGTTAACTAAAGAAGTTACAAAGGTAGTTGCTAACATTCTAAACTAAATCCCACGTCTCTTCATTCATTCAAAAAATATTTATTGATCCCCAATAATGTGTTAGACACTCTTCTAAGATGCTGGGGAGAAACACACCCAGCTTTGAATAAACCAGACAAAAATCCTCTACCATCTTGGAGGTTATACAGACTACTACTATATTATTCTTTTAAAATGTAAAATGTTTTCTTCCTCAAATACTGTTATTAAAGACCACAACTCTAAATAATAAAAACTTTTGGTATCAATCTCATCTTAACATATGTATTAAAACACTTGCCATGGGTAAAGAGGTAATGAAACTGGTGACTTTTTTTACCCATAAGAAAAAGGATAGATAACACTGTCACTCGTGTGTAAAGTTTTGGACAGCTAAGTAATACAGATTTAAATTAAAAATGACAGATGCATTGACTTGAAACATAATGGCTGCTGAAGGGAACTTTTATTCCTTTTAGCACTACGGTTAACTATTAAATGGCTCAAGTATTATTTTCAAGGTGTGAATATTGTGACAACTATTGGTCAATGTCATATGTAGTAATCATGTTTTCCTGGTCAGTTCTATCATAGGAGGGATGCTTGTCCTATGAGGAAAATTTATACTAGTGATAATCTCAACTTGATTTTTATCAAATCAATATTCTTCGATTTCATGTTTGACCTTGTTGATTTTCCAAGTATAGTGAGTATTCCATATGACAATATGAAAGTATTCACCATGACTATTTTTTTAAAAAAGCAACAAAAATTTTCAGCTCACTTTAAAATATTACAATTAACCTCATTTTTTTTCCTGAAGATCCAACATTCATTGGGTGTGTCAAGGAAGAAAAAAAGAATTACTACTGTTACACTTCTGTGTAAAAAATGAATCAGTATATCAACTGTATGTTTCCAACAAGACGGTTGTTGAGGAACGTATAGAAGACGTTCCTATCATTGCCTGACTTTTTTACTATTTACTATTTTTACTATTTACTATTTAACTTTCCATAGAAAGTTTCTACGTTATTTAGATACAGGCAACATGTAAGAAAACCACATTCTAAGAAAACATTTGTGCAATATTGTATCTCCTCCCCAACTTTTGCTCCCTGCCCCCACACTGCCACCACCAAGTAAATAAATGAATAAGCAAGCAAACAAATAAATCTACTTATTTCCTAAATTATGCCAAAAATTAAACAGAATCATAGGTACAGGAAATTGAAAAATATGTAGCTTTCTTAATAAAGCACCACATACTACACCTCCAAAGGGATGGCATGGGCTTCAGTGGGTACCTCTAATTGTAGGTATATGCAGTGTTAGAAAAGTAGACTAAAGACAAAGAAAAAGAAAGTTACTGTGTGGTGTGTTACAAGGGGAGTAGTATTATGTACAAAAAGTATGGCTGGATACATATTAATAGCTAAAATACTAAACTGAAATTGGTATGGAAACCAGGGAAAAGTGAAAACAATGTAAAAAAGTATACATTTTTTTTATTTCATAAGTCAAATCTAAGCTTATTAACTTAAAGACAAGTCCTAAAATGTCAACTACATTGAGTTGTTGTAGTCTCAGGCCGGAACTTTATTTCCTGTGATGTATCACTGTGGTTTTTGATTTTACATCTGTAGCAGTAACTTAACTTGCATTTATTCCAAAATGAATTTCATGCTCAACTTGTTTTTCTTAATTAAACTTCCTTTAGCAGTCTCTAATATGTGTATTATTAAAACTCATTAGTCCCATTCACGCTTGCCTGTCGTTTTTTCTTGCCATACACTCATATATTGAGGTGTTCCGTTGCTATACACAGGAAAAAAATTAAATAACAAATATAGGGACTTGAACGTTTTATGAGTGTGAGGATGAGAGAGTGCCTGCAAGGCCCATAAGGTTTCACACAAAAGAGGCATTACTGCTAAAGCTAACATGCTGACACATCTCTCATCTATAAAGTCTGCAGTAATGGCAGCAGTAAAGCGTTTTGCCATTGACTAGGATTTCTCTTACATGCAACGGAAATAGGCACAGAAGAGATTATATTGACTGTTATAAAAAGAATTCATATAAAAATCCCCCAAAAGTTTAATGTCTAATAATTTCAAATGCCTGGAATGATTTATTAGTTTTTTTCCAACCTCAGTTAAGCTTAGAGATGGCACTCTTTCTCTTTAACACAGGTTTGCTGGTTTGCTACTATTAATAAGTGGGTGTGGAGTGGTTTTGTTTATTTGTTTGTTTGTTGGGGGTGTTTACTTTTGTTGGGGTGGGGACACTTGAAGGCAGAAATATTTCACATTCTTCTATGGCAACATAGCAATATTTGACATTATCAACACGATTTCATTAATAACACAACAAAAGCAACCAAATTTGTTACTCTTAAGGAATCATTCTTCCTAAAAACAGTTGAAAATATTGCTATCCCACAAGATTAAGAAGTTAGCTGTCTCAAGATGTTTTAAATTATCTTTTAAAAAGTAATAAAAAAGAATACCCTAGATTCATGAGTGTTCGCTAATTTAATTTTTTATTGTTCTGAACTTTGCAAATTTAAGATATTAAGAATTTAAATTTAAAATTAACTGAAAGTTGGTTTCCTGTTTTTTTTAATTTCCCAATGAAGGAAAAGAGATGGAAGATTTACACTTTGGAGTGCCTTGTGTTAAATTTCATCAAATCATTAAGAAAGAACTGCCCTTTTCATTTTGCTTTTAATTAAGAATGTGTGGTAATTTCCTTTAAAAAATTCAGTTAATATAAAATAACATTTAATGTAGTCAATCGTCTAAAAAATCACAGAACTAAGAGCTGTAGCAAACGTGTTAGCTTTTCCTGGATGTTAGGCCAGTTAGAACACATGGAAGGTTTTCTAGAGACAGGTGCAGCTGTCAACCAAAGCTCCAGTGAATGCAACATCAGTTTTTCCATAGGGATAAGCTTTGGGGAATCCAGTGCTTTTTCTTGTCACTTATATTAGGAACTGTGCTTGCAATTTTTAGGGCTAATTCAGAGCTTCTAACCCCTTATCCCAAGCTACCAAATTTTGTGTCACTCTGACACAAAATTATCACAGCAGATCAAGGCCACCATATTCTTTTTAATAATTATCACCTAAAGCACACATCTGGATAAGATAGAGCTAAAAGTAATTAATGTTCTAGGTAAACTCTATAGGGTTTTCAATAGTTCTTAGAGTAATCCACTCTAATGGAGGGAGTACTTATCTAACTGAGTATCTTGCTCTTCATTTACTGGCTACAGCTTTTAAAAAATTTGTAGTGCATAGTTTTGTACATATTTGTTTCCCTTTTGTTGGTCTTCCCATTTGTTTCCATGAAAATGGCCAATTTTAGGTAATTTCTTACCCTACAAAGTTTACTGAAGTTTCGTGTAGGGACTGCTTATAGAAACAAAGAACATAATTCCTCCAAGTAGATGATACCAAAGAATAGGTCAAAGCTTCCCCCTTTTCATTTTCACTGACAAAAAGGAATGTGATAAAATCATCGAACGAATTGATTATTCTTGACAGAAAAATACTGCCCAGCCACTACAAAGGTATGCTCAGCTAAGTCTTCCATGTTAGCATTATGGCACATGCCATGACTGCTGATTTAATGGTTTCAAAATATGCAAATTAACTTTCAGAAAGAGCTTCTTTTTTATGTTTCAAATTTTCCACCTACATTTATATTAGCAGTCATATTCTTTATTAGTTTAAAAAGAGAAATTTCAGCCCACTTACAAGTTACTTTCATTATTTATTTGCTATTATCACTTATTAATACTCTGTTATTTGCCAGGGGTCCTTTTTTTAAATCAATTTAAACTTTGTAAAACGATGTTAAGTATCATTGGGCTGTGTGGCTAGGATAAGTGGCTAGAATGTACCAATACACAGAACATCCATTCTTCTAGTTCCAGTGTGCACATGAACCACGTGACTTACAGCAACATAAAAAGAGGCAAAACTAGCCTCTCAGATATATCCTTAAAACTAACAATTGTGCTTGTAGAAACTATTTCATGCTATTTCTATAATCTTTAAATAAGCTTACACAAAGTCTGCAGAAATAGGAAATATCTAATTTTTCCACTTTAGAAATCCTGGGAGACAAAAGTTTTATATTTTCCTATTTCATCTACAAAATTAGATTTAAGAAACACACATACACACACAAATACAGGAAGAAAGTTTGGTGAGACTCATTTTTTAATAACAGAATGTCTAATGTATCTGGAATTCCTGAAATAAGTACTGGAGGATAAATGTGCTTCAAATGACATTGAAGAGTTGCCTTTTGACAAGTTCACACATAATGGAGAGACTTCAATGCTAAAACCATAAAGGTATCAGCACACATTTCATAATCTGTAAACAGAAATCCCTGAGAAAATATGTAATGCTGCTCTTCAAAAATATGAAATGTACGAGATACAGTATTTTATCTTTTAACAATTATCTATCTCCATTTTATCTCACTGCATTTGAATGTCTGAAGGCTTCAAATTTAATGAATTGGCCTGAAATAGCAAAAAGCCAACTAAAATTATGATGCTGAAGTGTCAGAGATTATCGAGGGGGGATTTCATTAACCTATTTAACACATCTATACACATCCTTTAAATAAATCAGTCCTGTGTATGTAATTGTTCTGAAGCTTTGTGGACTCCAAAATTAGTTCAGAATAATATGCTTATCTGGATTCCAAAGCAACTTTTAGTTTCCTAAGTCAGTTAATACTCACTCGAGTGATTAATTATAGCTGGTGAAATTGATTTCCTTCTGCTAGTAAAAACGAGTTTTTCTTGAAAGCTACATAATCTTTAATAAATTTTAGAAAGAACAAAAAAAAATTTCCCCGAATTCAGCTGCAAGAAAATGTCTGGGAACTCGCGCGCACCGCTCAGCAGGAAAGAAAAGCCAGTTAGTGGCAAGGCAGGCAGGGCAGGGGTGCATCAGAAATGCAGCCCGCTGCCTGGCGCACTGGCAGCCTGGGCCCTCGGCAAAAAGGCTGCACCGCCGTCTTGGGCTCGTTCAACTCGAAGAAAGTTACCTCGGACTGTATCATGGAAAGTCAGTGCAAGTGAATTGCAAGACAACATGTGTGACCAGTCACTCACTTCTACCGTCTCTATCCGGTATAGTGACCCTGTAACCCTTTAGCGTCCAGCTGAGAGAAGTGGGAGGCGGGAAGGGGTAGGAAGAAAGAGAGGAAAGGAGAACGACACGATATGAAAATGGCCAATTCCCCCTGCACGATTCCCCTGGAAGCCGAGACAGCCACAGAACGGCGGCCGAAGCGGCAGCGATTTCTGCTTGGGCTTTCCCCCTCTCCATGCAGGTTTACGAGGCGCCGCTGCCTCCTCTCCTTAAAGTATCGCTAGGAGAAAGCACTGATCCAGGGGGATCTCCCAACCGAGAGATTTTTTTCAATGCAAAGTTCAGAGCTTGAAGAGCTGCTTGGCTTCCCCACCGACGCCACAAAACAAGGTTTTTAAGCTCGATCTAGGTAGCTCCCTAGCGATCCCCTCGGAGAGGCGCGAGGTGGTTTTACATCCCCCTTTCTCCCTCGTTTCGCAGCCACCGCGTCCGCATCGCCTTCCGCGCACTGGCACATAAACCCCGGCGGCCCCCTCCCGATAAAAGCCACAAACTTACCCTCAGTATAAGATAAATCCACCGAGGAAGCCCCCTCATCTTCCCCCAATCCCCTTCCGATAATTCGAGAAGACGGTTTCTACAGCACTTAGCTGTCAAATTCAAGCTGAAATGGTCCAAGTATTTACCAGTTTCCAGACGCTTTTTTGAAATCTCGAGCACCGGGTAATTCTTGCTTCAGGATTCAAGACGCTTCCTTATTTTTTTCTTTAAGCATCCGCAACCCCAGTTTTGCCACCCCCCTCCTTTTTATTCACCCACGGACACTTCCAAAACGTGTCGATTGATCCTTTTTTCTTTCCAGATGCAACCACGATCTAGAATCCAGGGCACCCAAAGCCACCTCCACGTAAATCCGACCGTCAGACAAGAAATACAAATGATCAAACAACGTTACTTCTTTCAGCTGAAATCAGATAATCCTACTAATCCAATAGATTTATCTCGACTGGAAATTGACCTCAAAAATGAATTCCCGGTGCTGATGTCCAGTAGAACGATTTCGTAGACCTGTTCGGGTGATCGAAAGAACTGTGGCTTCTTTCTTTCTTTCTTTTTAAAAAATCTTTTGGGATTCTGGGTGCACTGCTCGCAAAAAATGCCGAGGACCCCGGTTTTACCCTAATATAGGTTTCTACTCTAAATCGGTGCAGGATGAAAAATGGTACAAAGATACCCCTAGTGGCTTGAGGCGATATTGCAGGGAACTCACTTTTTTTTTCCACCCCCTCTCCTCACCATTTTTCTCTCCCCCTATAGATAACCGGCTGCCGTAGTAGTTAAACAAGAAGGCTGAGCCACGACTGACATGAATAGCATATTACTACTTGAATAAATCGTCTGATTCTTCGTTTTTGTTTTATGCTTAAAGACTGAATCTTCTGTGCTTCTGCCTCCTCAGTATTCTAGTTTTCCTACAAAATTTTCCCCAATGGCATTTAATAGCTAAAATGTCAATTTGAGGCAACTCAGTGATTTCAAAGCAATTGCATTTGTTTTCTGAATAACTATAGATACAAAAGAAGCCTCAGTCTTCCTGAGATGTGCTGCTTTTAGAAAAACAGTTAACATTTCGTTTCCTTGAAAGAAACATGATTATGGATGTATTTTTTACACAATCTCTTCTTATTTTCGACTTCTGATGTTCATTCAGTAAAGCAGGTGATGGCTCCTGTGAGCCTGTGGTCAAAGAGCAAGACCTAAGGGTATTATATAGGCCTCTATATTGCTTACCTGAATCCTTTGAAATTCAATGACCTCGAGTGGTAAATTTTTGACAGGCTTCAGAGAAAAAGAGTCAACACAATGAATTTCAAGACTGTTTTGCTAAGCCATCTGAGCACATTTTGATTATCCAGGGCCTAGTAAACTAGAAAAGTTGCATTCACTTTCTTGCTGATGAGTTCTGTAGATTCAAGGATTCCAAGATCTTCTTTCTTAAATAATTATGCCTTTTTGGTGTACAAGCTGCTAAGGAGTCAAAGACTTTCATTCACCCACTGGTCTTGCTACTAATTGGCTATGTGACTTTGAGCAGTCACCTTCTTGGCCCATGGTTAATTTAGCAATTAAAATTAAGAGGTAAACCCACATAAATAAACAAATATACATGTTTCTGGATAGGAGAATCAATATTATAAATTAATCTATAAAACGAATGTAATTGGGCTGTACGCAGTGGCTCACACCTGTAATCCTAGCACTCTGGGAGGCTGAGGCAGGAGGATCCCTTGAGGTCAGGAGTTAGAGACCAGCCTAAGCAAGAGCAAGACCCTTCTCTACAAAAAACAGAAAAATTAGTTGAGCACAGTTGTGTATGCCGGTAGTCACAGCTACTCTACTCAGCAGCCTGAGGCAAGATTGCTTGAGCCCAGGAGTTTGAGGTTGCAGTGAGCTAGGATGACACTATAGCCCTCTAGCCAGGGCAACAGAGCAAGACCCTGTCTCAAAAAATAAATAAATAAATAAGAATGTAATTATTATTAAAATTCCAGTACAGTTTTACATGGAATCTGAAAAGTTAATTCTGAGATGTGTTTGCAAGAGCAAGGGCAAAAAATTTTCAATACAATCTGAAGAACAAAGTTCTGGGAGTTACCATATAAACTATTCAGGCTTACTATATTATAAAATGACCATAATTAAGGCAATGTAGCTTTGGTTCAGGAATAGAAATTAGTCCAATGGGACAGGATAGAAAACCTAGAAAAATATCAGTGCATTTATGGACATTTGATAAATAACAGATGGCATTAGAGAACAGTGAGGAAAGATGAATTGTTCAGACATTAGATTAAACATATGAAAAAATGATAATACTAGATCCCAAGTTCACTTCACACCTAAGTATATATTTAAGACAGGTTAAAAATCTAAAGATGCAGAGCAAAACTAAAACCTTTAGAGGGAATTAGCTTTATGATTTGGGGTAGATGAAAAGATTTATTAAATAAGATATAAAAACCAAAGTCCATAAAGAAAAATTGTTAAATTTGATATATTAAAATAAAAAATTATATAAATCAAAAAAGTCAAGCCATACAATGAGAGAAAATATTTGCAATGCTTATAACCAAAGAAGGATTAGTATCCAAATTATGTAAAGATTTTTTATAAATCTATTTTAAAAGATAAAAAATATGGCAAGAAAAACAGGTTAAGGAGATGAACAACTGATTGACAGAAGAGGATTTTCAATGTCCAGTAAACATCTAAAAAAGGTACACGATCTCCCTAGTTATTAGAGAAATACAAGTTAAAATGATGGGATTTTGTTTTGTTTTACAGACATGAAATTGGCAAACATTCACAAGTCCAGCAAAACCAAATATTGATGACAATGTGGAGAAATCATGGAAAGTATATAATAGTACAACTTTAGAGAGCAGTTTAGCAGTTAGCTGAAAATTCTCATGTCTAAAATCCAGTCTTTCCACGTTTAGAAATATCTATTGAAAAATTACTTGAAAGAGAAAAAAACAGAAATAATCTAAAACCTTTACAGAAATAAGTGGACGAGAAATTTACAGATTATTCATATACTGCAATATTAGAAGCAGCAACAAGAAAAATGAATGCATTATAGCTACTTGAGTTAGTATGGCTGAATCTTAAAAATACAATGTGGAGCACCACCAACAACAAAAAGCAAGTTGTGAAAAGATGCCTATAGGATGTCATTTATAGACAAAGTTTAAAAATATGCAAAATAATTACATCTATTATATTTGAGCACATACATATGTAGCAAAAGTATATCAACATGTATGATCATGATAAACATAAAATTCAGAGTAGAGGTTACTGCTGGGAAGAATGGGGGCTATGGAATTGGGAAAGCATCAAAAGGAGCTTCAACTGAATCTGCAGTGTCTATTTCTCAGCCTGAATGCTGAGCATGAAGGCGTTTATAATATTATATAAATTGTTCTTGTGCCTTAAATATTTCATTAAAAAGGAATATTTAGACTAGATGATTTCTGTGAACCTGTACAGTATTATAAAACTTACTAAGTATATGTAGATATGAAAATATAGAATAAAAATTTAGAATTTCATAATGTGCTTTTCATATAGAAATTTTTTTAAAAATTATACTATCATATATTTCTCCCATCCAAGTACTAACCAGGCCCAACCCTGCTTATCTTCCGAGGTCAGGCAAGATCAGGCAAGTTCAGGGTGGTATGGACATAGACTACTATCACATATTTCTAAGAAGTGAAAATGGATTGGTTTTTACTTATTTCTATAATGAATATTAAAATTTCCTTCTAGCAAGCAAAAATCACCACCTAAATTAGAAAAAATGTGGTTAAAATAGAAAAAAACTCCATAATCTTCAACTAGGTCTTTCTCGTATTTTCCTTTGATCTCACAAACAGTAACAGGGCCTCTAATGTTGTGAAACAGGCAATCAATTGAATATGGTCAGTCTGACCAACTAGAAACCACCAAAGCCAGAGTAGCTGTAAGCCAAACTATTACACAAAAGAAAATTCCTCCTGAATATTTAAAATATGTATGTAAATTAAAATAGGGAGGCTCTGTTGATATGAAATATGAGGCCTGGATCTCTCATTTCAAAGTCACCAGACATTATTTTTCATAATTGATGCAAAAATTGAGAAGTTACCAAATATTAGAAAAGAAATTTTTTAGAACCCAATCATAGAAGTACAATGGGCAGTTAATACCACTCACTTCACCCTGCATTCAGGAAAGATGATACCTGAGTTAATTGTCAAACAATCAATTTTCAACCATTCAGAACCGAGTTCCTGGAAATAACTAAAGCAGCTTTGTGATAAGGAAACGGTGAGATGCCAATTTAATTTCCTTTGATAATAGAACAGACAAGGAGGAAGAAGTAGATGTGATATTTCTGAAATTTGAAGAGGCTGACATATTCTTTCAGCAACCACTTATTGAATTCCTCCTGCATACTGAGCACGCTCCAAAGTATACCATAGGAGAGTTGTCTTTAAAACAGCCAACTACCACAACCCTTTAGTTTGCTATTGATAGGTGATTTTTGAATGTAAATGGTTAGTAGGTAATTACTGTGGTTTAATACTTCAGCATTCATACTGAACAGGTATTAGATATTAATATAAAACTGAAGGTTCATTTTCAGTGCGTTTAAGTGCAAACAGGTTGACAGGGTAAGGCAGTCAAAGAAGGAAGAAGAGTAAAAGGAGAAGTAGGAGGATGAGGAAAGAAGGTTGAGGATAAAAAATGTGAATCAAATTCATTTCTCTCCCTGGTGATTAACTTTACAGCAAGGATAGAAACTTAATCTTTGTATCCCTCATGATACAAATGATTAGCAAATGAATGATTTAATATACCAAACAATGAAACTAGTTGGTACATGAAGAAAATAAACTTATTCCCTATATTGGATGGGCTTGCTAATCACTTCAGAAAATGAAATTAATAGAGGAGGGAAGTAAAAAATTACTATGAATAATAATAATGGGAAATAAAAGGCCAAGACTGTCAAACCTGAATGCTGTAGAGGATTCCAATTTAACCATTTTTACTAAAAATGGTTAAATGAAATTTTACTAAAATTTCATCTCTGATAAAAACCATGTTAGAATTACACATCTTATTTTGGTTTCTATATCAGATAAAAATGATTACTTGAGTAATACCAAATTGATCATGTGAAGAAATGGTATTATTAAACTAACAAATAAGTATTTCATTGTTGCTTTTAATAAAAAGGAGTAATTTTGGAAAAAGGTGGGGGATTTTTGATAAATGATATAAATGCACATCTTTTATTATCAGGTCAAATCAATTAAGTTCTGGCTAGCAATAAACATTTCAGGATGTTAGGATGTTGCAAAAGATTGTTGTTCAGTGTCTGAAGAGAAGGAATAACCTATAAAATATTGTTAAACATAATTCTAAAGGAAGTATGGAGAAAAAGATTCCTGTACCATCTTCTGAATTTCCTGATGTAACCTCATATTAAGTGCTGAAGACTTGAATCTAAATGAATAGCAATTGGGAATTATGAAAGGCATAAAAATAAAAAGTGTTGCAACATTACAAGGCCTAACTACTGCAAAGGTGGCTGTTTACGAAGAGGTTCTTTCTACAGGGAAGAATCTTCTCACACAATCTTGCTTAATTAGAAAAGGCTACTTAAAACACTTGACTGATACTGAATATTTCAGGTATGTATAGGGAGAACACACCTGCTTGGATGCTAAATATACCAGATACATCTTTATATTCCATGGATTGAAGACTAGTAATGGAAACCAAGGAAGTAATGATGAAGACTAGATAGATATTTTAGGATGAGACTGCCACATGGAGAAATGGGGCTTCTTCACCAAGGTTAGGTAAAGATGTTGAAGCATATTTTCTGAGAAACTCTTAAAGGGGCTTAAATCAGAAATAAATCCAGATTTTCAAAACAAACTTAAATCATTCTGACCTATTAAAAACTTCCAAATGTTGGTGCCATTATTCTAATAATTAAGATTCTGTTTTGTTTCTTTTTGAAATAGGTCTTTTTTAAAATGTATAATTTATACTTACATTTAATTTGTACAAGCATTCTTTACTGGAAAATATATACGTTTTCAACTTCAAAGACCTCAGCTAATAATAGTGTAATACATTATTATTTTGCAGGATATTGTATTTATTTTTGAATATAAATCTTTGTGTAATATTTGTGAGACAGAATAGTATTTATGCTGACTTTCTAATAACCTCAGAGCAGATTCTCTTGATATTTTAGTGGCTTTTGATTTCATCATACCATCATTGAATTTAACATTGAAGTGTAGTCTAGAATGAGTTAAATTATGTAAAATTGTGTTAAATATTCCTTTAGTGCTCAAGAAACACAACCAGAAAGCCATCCATTAAATATCATTCATTGACATATATTGCACAGTGTTAGTTTATTTGAGTCTATGTTTCCAATATTAGTAAAAATTTACTGTAAAATTTGACTTAATTATGGGAAAGCCACATGAAAATTAATGTTCCGTAGTTCAAGCTAGAAAAGAAAAATTTTAGTTTTATCCCAATGACTTTGCCATCTCATTGACTTCACAGACATGAGTTGTATACTCTCCCTTTTCTGAATAAGATTTTTTCCTAAATGTACAATTAAAGGTAAACACTAGCTTAGGCTTTTATTATTGCTCAATTAGTGATTTAATGAGCATCTCTACCTGTCTTGAAATATTTGGTGTATAATTTCCAAAATATTAAATAAAGGAAACCTTAAAATGACATCTCCTAAAGGAATGGATCTCTCTCCTTCTGTGTCTTTCAGTCTCTCTGTTTATCCATCTATCTGTCTATCTATCTATTAACACATAATTCTGTCTCTTTAGTTAATTTTTGATTATTTACATCAAACTGGGGAATTATATCACAAATGTTTCAAAATGATATATTTTTTCTAAAATTATTTGTGTTTGGTTTTGGAGTTTGTGTTTTGCTCATATGTGAATAAAATTGTTTCTGATGACCAGGAAGCAAACAATAGAATGATGTAATTAAATAGAATAATAAAACCATATTACACTCAATGTATAAAAAAATTATTCAGTGTTTCAACCACTCATGCTAAAATGCATGCCCCTCGGCCTAAGCATTGTGGCCTTTTCCTAAAAATTTCCCAAACTTTCCCTAGAGATAAGCAAGCTAATAAATGGCGTTTGTTATAAAAAATTAAATTTTTGCCCTTTATTTCTAAATTGCACCAGGAGAGTGGGAGCGATGGGAAGACAGAAATGGTAATTTTTAAAAAGTAGTTGCTTAAGTAGATTAAGCAGAGAAAGTAATGTGAAAAAAGTTCAAAGCAAGATTTGTGATCAGTCACAAAGTTGAAGGCTACTAGGATAGATAGTTTATATGTTAACAGAAAATTTACTCATTATGTGATAGAATGAGTATAGAATTCTTCGCTTATGTGTAATACATTGAGCCAACTCACAATTCACATCCTCATCATTCATAAGTCTGGTGAAGACAAAAAATATCTTATAGCTGAAATTCCTCTTACCAGGGCTCAAACTAATCATTAAAGCAACTAAAGCATATATGAACAATGGCCAAAAGAATTGCTTTTTTAAAGTCCTTGTATAGACTCCAAAGATCTCCTTTTGCTAAACAGGGAAAGCCCAAGAACATAAATGACTTAACTTAAGGTCACATTGTCATTGGCATTGCTAGAGAAGTTATTGTGCCATGCCACTTCTGACTTGTTGCTTTTTATGTTTGGTTCTTGTTATTAAAGTTTCATTGCTCTTAAAATATTTAACCACAACCAAATCCTAAAATTTGTAATTAACAAATCAAGAAAGCACAGCATTAAATATACTTAATATAGTAATTGGGATAATGCCCCCTCCCAAAATATCCAGGTCCTAATCCCTGGAGCCTGTGAATATGTTACTTTACACAGAAAAAGGGACTTTGAAGATGTATTAAGTTAAGGATCTTGAGATGGGGAGATTATTCTGGATTATCCAGATGGATCCATGGGAATCACAGGGGTCTTTATTAGACAAAGGTACAAGGGTTAGAGTCAGAGTCAGAGTTGTGATAACAGAAACAGAAACAAGAGAGAGAGAGGTTGATTTGAAAATGCTACATTGCTGGCTTAGAAGATGGAAGAAAGGGACACAAACCAGGGAAAACAGGTGACCTCTAGGCAAGGAAATGGATTTTCCCCTAGAATCTCCAAAAGGAACATAGCCTTTGCCAATCCATTTAGACTGTGACTTCCTAAACTGTAAAATAATAAATTTGTGTTGTTTTTAAGCCACTAAATTTGTATTAATTTGTTATAGCAGCAAGAGGAAGCCAGTATTCTTAAATAAAATTATTAAAAATATTCTGTGAATAATCAGTGCTGCCCACAGAAACATAATGTGAGCCACATGCAATTTTAAATTTTCTAGCATCCACATTTAAAAAAGAAGAATCAAGTCAAATTAACATTAATAATATATTTTACTTAGCTCAATGTCAAAATATTATCAACATATAATCAATATTAAAAATTATTGAGATATTTTTAAATTTTTTATACAATGTCTTCAAAATCCAATGTGTATATTACATTTATAACATGTTTCAACTTGTACTAATTCCATTTCAAAAGCTCAATAGCCACATATGGCTAGTGACTGCCATAATGGACAGCGCAGCTTTAGATTATTAAAAAAACAAGTTAAAAAGAAAATTTCATATGCTATTCCATAGATCATTCTAATAGTCTGTCACAATCTAGATTAAGAATCATAAAGGTATCTAAAGAAATCATGGTGGTTGTACAGGCAATTTTCTGATAACTTTGTACTTAAGAATTATATTTAAAAAGAAAGATCAGGAAAGGAAAAAAAATTAAAAGAACATGAAAGAAGAGTATGATTACCTAATGATACTGAGTTAACTGATGTTTGTGAAAAGTGCCAACAACAGACAGAAATTTCTCTAGTATTTTCAGAATAAGATGATAGCCAAAAATGGGATAAGAATAATACTGCTTGGGGCCAACTACATTATACGAACAAATGACCAAGAGAAAAGCAGACTATTAAACCCTACCTTCCAATTTCTCCATAGAGAAGAATGATGTTCAAACTGGAAAAGAATATGATCGTGAGGAAATGTTAGGAAGACTGAAGGTGATTTAAAGTAATTTTAAGATTTTAGGTCCAAATCTGTTACCTAATTTAGGACACTAAAAATACTTGAAGATGTGTTTTTGGAACTCAAATCTATTATCTTTAAGGCACCATGGAAAAGCATCATGAAAATTGTTAACTATTTTGGTTTTTAAACAGGATTCCAGCAACTAAAGTTTACTATCTTGACATTAACTGAAATTCTAGAATTGATGCCCAGATGTGTTTGCTAAATGTATGTCAAGTCGTAATAAAAATTTTTTATTAGAAATACTGGAGTGGCAGATCAAAAGTGCCATGTACATTGTTTATCTTGACTTCATTCAAAGCCTTTAACAAAAACCACCCATTAATTTTCTTGTGAACAAAATTGTGACATGTAGGCTAAATAATGGTGTAATTGAGTAAACCCTTTGAAATTTAACAATCATTCTACTGTAGCATCCAATGGATGTTTTTTTAATATTCTCTTCTTTTTTTCCTTTTTTGAAGATTAAAATTTCTAAAGGAATTTGTTTAGAATTGTTAGAACAGGTCTAACTGGACCTGTCTGTTAAGCAAATTATTTTGATGGTAAGTATGCATGAAAAGCTTCAGTAGGAACCTACCTTGGAAGGCAGACTTTTAAATAGATTATTTAAAACCATCAACTGATTTTGGAATTAGTATTTTCAGTGACCCCTTAAAAACTATTTATTAATAAAGAGTTTGATTTAAATTATTGAAATATTAAATTTTAACTTCAATTCAGTTTAATCGAATTTTAACATCTAATTTCTCTGTGTCCCTTATTGCAATAGAGAAATCAGGATCTCCTTATAGTTTTTTAATTGAATTACAAAGAACTTCACCTTATAAAAAGAGTTCATTTAATAAAACTTCAAAATTAATCTAAATTTAAAATAAATCAATAATCAAGCTACAATTCAACATCTATTTTAATTTCAGATGCACAGATTTTAAACAAACTTTTATGATATAATAGGCAAAGTTTTTTTCACCTTTTTTGATTTCTAATCCTACACGATCAGAAAATATTTCTCTCCTTCCTCTCTCCAGACACATTAAGAACTAGACCAGGGCCGGGTGCAGTGGCTCACGCCTGTAATCCTCACACTCTGGGAGGCCAAAACGGAAAGATTGTTTTAGGTCAGGAGTTCAAAACAGCCTGAGCAAGAGCGAGACCCCCATCTCTACTAAAAATAGAAAACATTAGCCAGGCATGGTGGCGCACACCTGTAGTCCCAGCTACTTTGGAGGCTGAGGTAAGAGGATCCCTTGAGCCCAGCCCAGGAGTTTGAGGTTGCTATGAGCTAGGCTGATGCCAGGGCACTCTAGCCTGGACAAGACAGCAAGACTTTGTCTCAAAAAACAAACAAACAAAAACTAGACCTAGACCAGGAAGCAAAAGTAGCAGACAAAAACAACAATAATGATAACAACATAGTAAGAATAAGCTCTCGTCTTAGGATAGCCTGCCTCCCTCCTACTCATTCCCTCTTTTTCTCTTCCCAACTCCACTGCTCTTATTTAAAAGTATATATGATATACAGGAGTGTGATTATATTATAGATGATTTTATATTAAAGATTGAATTAAATGCATATATTTAATATACATACAGTATAAATAATACGTATATGAGATACATGTATCCCCCTTTGACAACTGCAAAGGCTAACATTTTTACCTTCTTGTTTGCTCTCTCATCAGACTTGAAGGTGTGCAAACTTAATAATCATAATAACAAAAATAATGTCAACTTTCATTTGCTGAATGCGTCCTCTGTACCAATATTGTACTCAGTTCTTGTATTTATGTGTATCTTTTAAGTTTGAAGGGAGCATGTGATTTTTCCTATTTTTATAAGTCAGAAAACTGAAACCCAGTAACACTAAGTGATGTATTGCTACTAACAGCAGATTAAACTGAGAGTGCATCCAAGTTTATTTTTTTTAATTTTATTTCAGAATATTATGGGGGTCCAAATGTTTCGGGTACAGGGATTGCTTTTGTACTGCTTGAGACAAAGTTATAAGAGTGCTCATCACACACTATATATTGCGTCCATTATGTATGATTTCACTCATCTCCTCCTCCTCCCTCCCACCTGTTTGATTGCCATTGAGTTTTACTTCCATCTGTGCACATGAGTGCTGTTCTGTTAATTCCAATTTAATAGTGTGTATATGTGGTGTTTGTTTTTCCATTCTTGCAAAACTTCACTAAGGAGAATGGTCTCTAGTTCCATACAGATTGTTACAAAAGGAATGAATTCGTTTTTTAATGGCCAAGTAGAACTTCATGGTACACATATACCACATTTTATTAATCCACTGATGAATTGACAGGTACTTGGGGGGATCTCACATCTTTGCAATTGTGAATTGCACTGCAATAAACATTCGAGTGCAAGTGTCTTTTTGATAAAATGACTTTTTTCCTCTTTGAGTAAATATCCAGTAGTGGGATCACTGGGTAAAATGTTAGGTCTACTTTTAGTTCTTTGAGGTACCTCCACACTATTTCCACAGAGGCTGTACTAGTTTGCAGTCCCACCAACAATGTATAAGTGCTCCTTCCTCTCTGCATCCATGCCAGCATCTGTTGTTTTGGGACTTTTTAATAAAAGCCATTCTCACTGGGATTAGATGATATCTCAATGTGGTTTTGATTTGCATTTTCCTGATTATTAGAGATGTTGAACATTTTTTCTTATGTTCGTTGGCCTTAAATGCCTACATCAAAAAGATGGAAAGATCACAAATCAACGATCTAATGAATTGTCTCAAAGAACTAGAAAAGGAAGAGCAAACCAAATCCAAACCCAGCAGAAGAAAATAAATAACTAAGGTCAGAGCAGAACTAAATGAAATTGAAAACAAATAAATAAGCAAACAAAACCTCCCAGAAGATTAATGAAATAAAAAGTTGGTTCTTTGAAAGGCTAAACAAAATTGATAGACCTCTTGCTAGGTTAAGGAGAAATAGAAAAGAAAGAAATCAAATAATCTCAATTAGGAATGAAAAAGGAAATAAACTGATACAATAGAAATACAAAATGTCATCTGTGAATACTATAAAAATCTCTATGCACATAAACTTGAAAACATTGATGAAATGGACAAATTCCTGGAAACACACAACCTCCCAAGGCTCAATCAGGAAGAAATAGAACTCCTGAACAGACTAATAACAAGTAATTAAATTTAAGCAGCAATGAAAAGTCTTCCAAAGAAAAAAAAAGTCCTGGACCAGATGGTTTCACAGCTGAATTTTCTCAGACCTACAAAGAATTGATACCCATACTACAGAAACTATTTCATAACATTGAGAAGGAAGGAATACTCCCCAACTGATTCTGCAAAGCCAATATCACTTTGATACCAAAGCCAGGAAAGGTCACAACAACAAAAAATAAAACTATAGACCAATATCCCTTAAGAATACAGATGCAAAAATTCTCAACAAAATTCTAGCAAACCAAATTCAGCAGCATATCAAAAAAATAAACTCCCACTACCAAGGGGGCTTCAATCCAGGGATACAAGGATGGTTCAATATTTGCTAATCCATAAGTGTGATTCACCTCATGCACACAAGCAAAAACAAAGACCATATGATCATCTCAATAGATGCAGAAAAAGCATTTGGCAAAAATGCATTCAAGTTTACATTCGAGCCTCCTGTATTTATTCCCTATTTACTGCGAAGGGTGTAAATTCAGAGCTGAAACAAATGAATACAAGACTCAGTGCTCAGGAGTTAATTAATATTAATGGAATGGACAGTTGGGATGTTCTCCCCAAAAAAGAGGCTATCATCTTTTAGTGATAGGATGTTCCAAGCATTTCTGCGGAGGCAGAACTAACATCAGGACTTGTGCTAGCTTTACTTATTCTGCCTCACATAGGGCCAATGTGGCTGACCATGTGAAGAGCAACAGAGGGTGAGGGTGTCTCCTAGTAGTAAGATACAATGATTCCTTCCTGTGTGAAACTGAACTGTGGACTGAGACAAGGGACTACAAGAGAAGGGCGTTGGTGAGAATACAATCTGGGAGCAGTTAGCAAAATCCTCCTGAAATGACCAATCAGATGAGAGAAAACACTCAGGCTGCCCTGGTCAAGGCTGCGGGTTCCCAGTGAGGTAACTTCCCTGTTTTTCTGGGAAAGGGCATTGGCTCGAAACCGTAGATAGGACCGGCACAGAAAGGCGCAGTCAGAAGCACCAGTGGAGCATGACCAGCAAATATGACAGTACGTTGGTCAACTAAGCTGAGAAAAGCAGATCACAGAGGACCTGATAAAAACAAGATTCTTAATCCAGAAATTTCCAGTGATGGGAATTCTTGACTTGGACTCAACATTGGTTCGTGGCTACGTGGCTATGCCAGCCTCCTCACTGGCTTCCACCCTCCTCATCTAACTTTTCTCCAATTCATTTATCACACTGATATCAAAATATTCTTTTTATAATACAAATCTGATTCAATCACTTCTCTGCTTAATTATCATGAAAATTAATTTAATCAATTATTGCCAGTTTAATTATTACCAGGTTCTCATGATGGTTGCACACTAGAGTCCCTCGGGAGGGGGATAAAAATACTAATGTCTCCTCCCCCCCTGTAAGACCAATTAAATCAGAATCTCCGGAGCCAGGGCCAGGTCACCAGAACATTCAAAACACTCTCCCATGATTCCTATGTGCAGCCCTGGTTAAGAACACAGACCCAGAGTTCCATTTTATACTCTGTAGAGTGATAACAAAGTCCTTCTTACACTGAACTCTGCTAGCATAGGGAAATATGCACAGGATTTGCTTTCAGAAGGACCTGGACAACACTTCCTTAAGTAGATTATTCCCCCTTATGAATAATTTCTTAGAGGGAGAAATTATTTTCTTTCCTCATCTTCAATATGGGAATGGTTACAATATTTATAGAAAGACAGAATTATCTATTTCCCTTACCCTTTATTCTTTCCCCTGTTCACTCTAAGTAGAGAAAGATCTTTTGATCTAACACGTCTGTTTTGCCATTGGGAATGATCGATGTTAATAAGAGAATGGGTTGTTGGGTTTGCAAATGCCCCAGTAAAAGATCACCACCAACAAAAAAAACAAATATCTAAACCTCCTTCTCCAGAGCTTTGTAAGGAAAGTTCTATGAACAGAAGATACATAGTATTCCAACCTAATACATGCTCATAGGCAGAATGAATAACTCAAGGAAACATTCCAAGATATAAAGATTACTACCACTTTCCAATGAAGCAGTGGTCCCAAACCTTTCTGGCACCAGGAACAGGTTTCAGGAAGACAGTGTTTCCACTGACTGGGAGGGAGTGGGTGGAGGGAGAGGAGGAGCTCAGGCCAGCCAGTGATGTGAGCAATGGGGAGGAGAGTGGCTGTAAATACAGAGGAAGCTTACCTCCCTCAGAGCTTGCCTTCTGCTGTGTGGCCGCGCCCACTCACCTTCCTAAGTTTCGTGGAAGACAATTTTTCCATGGACGGGGGCATTGGGGTGGGGCTGTGGAGCTCTGCAGCCCAGGGGGTGGGGACTACAGCAATGAAGCATAAAATGATTATCAATAGTAATTTTTCTTTTAATAAAACTCATTCTGATAATTCTTAAAAGCTATGAAGAACATTGTTCAGTATAGAGATTTTTTTTTATCTCACTTCTAGGTAGGGGAACTGGAACCAAGAAGAATGTGACATAAGAAGTGTAACACTGCCATTAAATAACCATATCCTTCATGCCAAGGGCATCTTTTATATAAGAGATTCCCATACATAGGAATACCTTTCAGCATAGGTGATATTGATATTTCCCTTAAGAATAGCAGTCTTTTGTAAATACTTTACTGTTCACTAAGCACTTCAACATATCTGATTTTATTTGACTTTTGAAAAAAAAATGAGATAAGAAGGGCAGATAATATTTGTTCCTTTTTTATAATTGAAAAAAAATCTAAGAGAAAAATTGGCTCCTTATGGTTACATAGAGGTTTGCCAAGTTTAGAAATCAGACCTTTGAACTCCCAGTTCAATGCTCTTTCTAAAAGTAAACATGGTTATTTTTTTTTTTAATTGGACTGGCATACAAAAAGATGTAGGATAACTTTGCCTTATAGCTTTCAAAATATTTTTTGTGGAGGTAAGTTTTCAAAAAAACAAAACAAAACATGAATTTGTAAGCAAATAATTCAGGTGAAAACAAAACTTATCTAGCAGAAGTGAAGGAGACAGAGGACCAAGTGGCCTGCCCACCGAGTTCGCATCCCCACCTGTGGCATCCATAGAAGGGCTCCTTGTAGCACCAGTTGATAACCACATGCTCCCTTTGCAAAAGGAAAGGCAGAGGGCTCAGAAATCAAGTGATTTGGCCAAGCTCTCCCGGTTTGAGATTTCAAGTCTCTTGATTCCTAATCAAATACTCTTTGCACTATGTTTGAGTGTCTCCTAGATCTCATCGGTGTGGATCGTCTCAGCTACCACATCTAAGTTGCTTCTCTGCCTTCCTGACCAGCAATCTTTCTTGCCACACGCTGCCTCTCTAAAGCATGCTGAGCTACTTGTGATTTTCCAAATCTACCATGCCCTTTATTAAACATTTGACCTTTGTATGTGGTTTTCTCTCTGTCTGGAAGGCTTTCCCTTTGGGTGCCCTCTTTCCCAACCATTCCACCTTTCTAACTTCTACAGATCCGTCAATACTTACTTTAGTCACCATTGCCTCTAGCAGACCTCCCGTGACATGGCCCACCCTTTCCCACTCCTCACTGCCACCCTTCGCCCCTTATTGCCCCCACTCCCAAGCTGGGTTAAGGGGTAAAGTTAATCAAACTACACTTTTCCTTATCTCTTATCAAGTTTGCTTGTATTAATTCTTCTTTGAGGAGCAGAGTATTGTTTACATTTCTGCCTTTTGTTCTCCAGCACTTTGAACGTATTGAGTATCACAACAAAAATTTGTCAAAGAAGAAATGCAAAAATGAATGAATGCTATTCTCTATGTAATTTCTTACAAAAAGCATGCCTGTGGGGCAGTGTGGTATATATTCCAGAGATTGGGCCTCACTCGAACTTGCCACATGTGTTACACAATACTGCCAGCAAAAAGGATAGCCATGAACCTCAGAAGCTCCTAATTCACAAAACTCTAAAAATTTCCATTACCGTGACCGAAAAGGCTTGTCAGATACCTATATTAAACAATCTAATCCTTTATTCATAAATTTGAACAGAAAGCCAGAAACAGCAAGTATTTGAAAAAAAAAACAATAGCATTAAAAAGAAAGGACAGATAATAGGAAAAAAGCATGATAAAAAAACAAATACTTAAGGAAACAAGAAACAAATTTTAAAAATATTTAACTCGTCATTCTTAAGATTTGAAGGACTACTGTTTTAAGAAAATAAAAATAAGCTTCTCTGAAAACTTATCTGTAAGAGAATGAAGACTTTGATATAATTTAAACATTGCAATAAAAATAATTTAAAAGAAGCCGTGAGTAACCAAGTGCCCATGGCTGCAGATTAACTCATAAACTGAAAGATGAAGTAAAAATCTCCCACTTAAAAAGAACTATTACATAATAAATTGTGAAGAAATATTTATATGAAGGCTTACAATCCCAGATTTTCCCTTGGTTTCTTTTACTTCTCTTGCTTTCAAGGAAAACTTAACATAATGGCTTTATTAAAATTACGTCTAATAAATCATATTTTCAAATAGTACACAATGTTCTCCCAGAACTGATAAGATAAACTAACACATCATTAGTGTAAAATCCTTTTGAAGAGTAATTTTATTATACTCTTTAAAAACTGTAACATCTCCATTATGCTACAATATTTTATTTTACCTCAGGCAAAAATCACTGAGAAAACAAACAGTGTTGAAGAAATAAGTCCTAGAAACTCCTTTGCCTTTTGAAGTTAACTTTAGTGCCCTAATTTATTTCGTTGTGTTTGTTTTTTTTATTTAATGGGTTTGATCATTGTTGCTCAAAGTATACAAAATTTTTGTTACATAAGAAATCTATTGTAGAACATGGTGACTATAGATAATAAAAATATATTGTATATTTGAAAATTGCTGAAAGAGTAGATTTTACATGTTGTTGCCACAAATAAATCATAAGTATGTGAGGTAATGCATATGTTAATTACCTTGATTTAGCCATTCTACAATGTATTCATATTTTAAAATACCATGAGTACACCATAAACATATATTTTTTGTCAATTAAAAAAATAAATGAATAAAAATAGTGTTTGTCATTCATGAAAAACTTAAATAATTAATTGTCATTAATTTGATTTAGCTTTGTAGTTTTGATAGACATAAGGTATTTCTTTTATAAGAAGGAAATTATTTTCCCTTTCCTTTATAGGTATTTGCTGTAGGTAAACTTAGCCCAGTGATCTAATTATCCTTTCTATAGAAATTTAATCTGAGGAAATAATCCCAAAGAAGGAAAACATACATGAAAAGATGCTCCTTACAATAATTTATAACAGTAAAATTAAGAATAATCTAAATATCCAGAAATAATGGAATATTTAGGTAAAATATGGCAACATACTTGACAAATATTATTAGATTATATAGCAATATGATAAGATGTTCAACATACAATGAAAGTGAAGGAAATAAATTAAATTACAGCACGAAATTAAATTTGTGCTATGATTTAAGTTATGTAAAAATGTAAGCACTTGAATTTAAGGAATTTTGAAGGAACACAAAAAAATTAAAATATTTGTTCGAATCAGTTATATCTCTCTCTCTTATTTCTATTTATTTTAAGGAAGGTGGTACAACAGACTTTTAAATAATGAAAAACAACAGAATTTTCCGTATTTCCCATCAATATCCCAACTATATATAGGTCAAGAGTATTATTAACTATTTCAAATTAATATTAAAGTGTATGCATAAATTATATATTCCTACGTAACATCAAACAGTGGTTCTTGAACTTAATGAATCTGCCCTCTTATTTATCTTTTTTATAGAAGGTGACTATCTTTAGTGTAGTAATGGAAACTTACACATATGTGTTTCATAGTTTTTGGAATTTATACACACATATTTATTCAATTCTCTTAACTGCCAAGTTTAAAGTAGACAAGAGGAATAGGTATTTTAAGAGGAATAGGTATTATCCTTTTTGAAAAGATAAGGATAAGAGGGTAAATGAGGGGCATGTAATGAAACCCATTTTTAGCCTTTCATGCTACATTAGTATCCTCTCCTGGCACCGTTTGATATCAGAATAATTCATCATACATTTAACCGATAGAGAATAAATCTCTCCTTTTAAAAGTTTTAAAATAAAGAAAAATTTTAATTCTTTATATTTTATTTGTTATTTCTTTTTTTTTTCTCAGTAAAAACTTGAAGGGATACTATGTACAGGTAGTCTACCGAATACTAGAGATAAAGAGGTGTCTAAGATACATTCTATCCTTAAAGGATTTGCAGACTAGGAGGGGAGACTTGCACAAAAATAAATAGGAATGAATCGATGTGATAAGTGCTTAAGCAGATACATCAACAGTATACAGTCAAGGAAATGTGCAATCATTTGTGGGATGGAGGTGAAGAAGGAGTTGGACCAAGTACTTGAGAACAGCTAAGTATGGAGGTTGTCTGGGAGTTAATGAAATATAAGATTGGGCGGAGAGTGAGAATATTTTAGAAAGTAAATATTTTTTCCCAAATTTAAAAATTCTGCAGAATTTTATTAATGTGTATCACTAAAGAACCCAATTTTGCAAGCATTATTTAATTCCAAAATCATTGCCTTAATTTGTACAAGATTTGTTCAATTATACATATCTTGGTGACCTACTAACCTATATAATTAATCAATGTATTCAAATGCTGTGCAAGATGAGGTTAAGGAAGGGCAAAAATGATTCTTAACAATTAAAGTCTAGGGAAGGAAGTAAGGTCTGTAGCTTCAATATCCATCCCAAAGCTATTTCCCATTGAAAACATAATGCATGAAATTTGTGGATCAGTTAACCCATTTGCTAACCGGATATAGTGATGGATATTTTCAGGCTTTCTTTAGACTAATTGGAAATAATAATGTACTACCGTGTAATAACAACCTGACATCAGCCACTCTCAGTGCCATTAATTATAGACTTACTTCTCCTCATTATACCTCATCTTTTGTAGGGCATTCTTTATCTAATCCCACTGCTCTCATCCCCTCTTCTTTCTCTACAAATAATTCTGCTTGCTTTAAGTTTGAAGAGGATGAGCATAGTGAGGGATTACATCTCCATTCACAATTAATAGAAAAACTACTTTAATATGCTGAATTTTAATATGCCTCAAACAGTTTTAATTGGTATTGTTTTCTTTCATTCAAAGGAAATGCTTTTCAATACATACATCCAGGGTCTTAACAAAATTCTCATTTGAACACCTGCTTCATCTTTATAACAATTAATTCTGTTCAATTTGAAATCGGTTAGGTCTGTCAGAATATTTCTATCAAAACACCTTGGTGGTGGTATAAATCAATTTATCTTTATGTGGTAATACATATAACCAGAAATCTGAAGACCCATTATCTAGAACTGTTTTTCCTTTCTCTGTGGTGAAAGCTAACTTACAATTTCCCTCTATTTTCCTATGCAAAGTAATAAACCTATCTCTCTGTGTATTTGCCAATGTTCTTATGCCATCTTTTAATTCCTATCCTCTCCTAAGCCCACCGTAATTGTTAGAAGTAAGCATCTAGCTTTCTGAATGCCCTCTCGTTCTTTTCCTGGCTTCAGTGAAGTAGGAAAGGTGGGAATTCAGCAGCCCATGTCTTGGGATATAGTAGCATTTGGAAAATATCATTTCGCTGCTCAGCTCCCCAATCCCAGTCCTTTCTATTCCACTTTCAAGCTATCTCCCTCTTCCCACTCCCATGCACGCCTTTACATCCACTTCATCCTCCATCTGTAAGGCAGCCTAGCTTATTCTGTTTCATCTATCCAGGGTACTTGGAAGTGACTGCTCTTGTATTTCCACCTCACTGTTCTCATTCTCCTAAGGCCAGTTTCCTGGGACTGACTTCTAATGGTCCTCTGCTGTTTCTCCAACTTGGGACTAAGGTAACCCAGCCTGGCATCCTCTCTAAATTTGCCCGGCACTCCTGTATCTCTCATCCTTACTGTTATCCTGGGCTGGGTTTCCCTTTTGGCAGAATACTGGCCCCATAATTCCTGCTGCTCAACACTTTACTCCAATTTCTCTAGACTATAAACTCCAAAGCTTCTGTTTATCTCTATGTTCTCAGTGTCCAGCAAATACAGGTGATTGATAATTATTTATTGAATGAAAGAATACATATTCCTTTTGCATTCCTGTTGCTTACTGATCTCCTCATGGATATAACAAGATGAAAGAATTGAAATAATATTGCATTATTCAAAATAAGTTAGGTTAGGCTTTAATAACTTTAAAATTCCTGTCGTTTATGACACCAAAGATTGTACAAATCATGTCCAACAAGATTCGGTAGGGATTCTGGTCCTCACAGTCATTCAAGTGTTCAGAGTAATGGAGGTTGAACCATCTTGTTAGGCTGCCATCTCCTCGTGAGCTCGGAGTTCATAAAGGGGAAAAGAACATAGAGGATTGTACCCTGGCTCTTAAATGCACAACCAGAACATCCGCTAACATTTTCTCATAGGGCCAAAGCAAGTTATATGATGACATTCAAACTTCAAGAGGGCCTGGAAGTGTAATCTCTCTAAAAATATTGATGAGGACTTACCATGTTTTATGCAATTAGTAACGAATTCTGATCTTCTTAAATATTCATTTGTCAATAGGATGGTTTTACTTATATATCTTCCTATCTAAACAAGATGAACAAATAGAATTCTGAATTCTTTGTTACTGATCCTTTTTATCTTCCCTTCACTCATGCTACAAAGAGCATAGAGAAAAATATAGAAGCTTTTAACAGAAATTTGTGCCTACAATAGGTGGAAGGTGCGATAAAGCAAATTTCTTCTGAGCAGAAAATCATTCTTGGCAGATGGAATAGTGAGGACAAAGCCCAATGGCAGGAGTGTGCTTGGCATGTTTATGGAGCAACAAAGAAACCAGTGTGGCTGGAGACAAGAAAAAAGAGACAGCAGATGATGCCAGACAGGTAATAAGGGCCTGATCAGTTGGGGCCTTCCTGTTTGCCATTGCAGGGATTGTGTCTATTATCCTAAAAGAAATGGAAAACCCTTGCATGATTTTGAGCAGAAGAATGGAAGGAGTACAAGGGTAAATTATTTTGTAAAAATTCAGTTTGGCCACTGTTGGAAAATGGATGTAGAGAGGCAAAGGCAGAAACAGGAAGACCAGTGAGAAGCCCACTGCAGAAATCCAAATGGGAGATGATGGTGGCTCTACTTGGTGTGAAAGCAATGGAGGTGGTGGGGAAGGGACAGGATTCTCACATGTTTTAAAGATAAATCCAAAAAGATCTATAAGAATATACGAGGTTGTGAGAAAAAGAGATGGCCCAAGGATGACTAAGTTCTGTGACCTTGTTGCAGAACACTGTCACATTTTCAAAGATATCAGTAAAATGCGAATCTGTTTGAGAGCAAGAAAACAGATACAAGCAGATCAAAGAGAATCAGGAGTCCCAGCAATGCTGGGCAGGTGTCTACAGTTAGATAAAGGTGTTGCTTTTTTATCTTTTCAGCAATAAATTTAACTTTACCACTTCTCTTCAAGGAAGATAAACGTAAATCATTCCATGGCTTTTGGAGCAAATTTATCTACAATTAACTTCCCTTATCTTTTCCAACAGATATACTTGTTTTCTGATTTTCTTGTGGAATAGCTTTTCAGGTGAGGGTGGGCCATCTCTGAAAGGCCCAGGTGATGTTAATTAACTAGTAAGTGTGTGTGTGTGTGTGTGTGTGTGTGTGTGTGTGTGTGTACATCATTAACATTTCTGCATTGTTTGTGAATTTTTACCTAACAATAATTCAGTCTGAGCAAGTGCATTGTGTTCTAATTATTCACCATTTGATGACTGCAAAGCTACAGGCCAGCTCATGTCCTCAGATGACCCAGATTGGAATTAGGCTTTTCTACCACCGTCACAATATATTGCAATACAAGCCTGAGTGATTGGAGTAGTAGAATCTCCGTCAATTTAGGTGGTGAAGGCCGCAGGCGGAATAGTTTTTGTGTGTGCATTGTGGGTGGAGGGATTGTGAAGAGATAACGATTTCAGATTTGGACAAGTCAGGTCAAATTTATTAGACATCTTGGTGGAGATATCCAACAGGCAGTTCTGACTTGTGTCTTTACATACAAATGTGGAATTCAAAAGAGCTTTATGGAATACAGATGTAACTTTGAAAAACTATGGCATATAGATGGTATTTTCAGCTGTGAGACTGGATGAAATAACCAAGGGAATGAAAATAAACAGACAGGATGAGACCAAAGAATTGAACCTTGGAGCACTCAAAAGCAAAAATGCCCTGAAGAGGAGTACCAAATAAAGGAGACTTGCCAGTAAACGGCAAAGATTACTGCTGCAAAGATTAAGATGACATATATAAATGTGCTTTTGTAAACTGCAAAGTGCTACATAAATGTAAGTTACTGTTGTGTTTAGTGGTTGAATTAAGCTCATTTACAGCATTCCTCAGTGCGAAGACACACACGTATGCACCACATACGCAATGTGATCCCTGTCTACTTGTCTAGGATTATTTCCAGCTATATCCCTCCACATTCCCTAGCATCTGGTCAAACTGTACTGCCTTTCATTCCTTGAACATGCCTCTCAATGGCTTTCCTTTATTTCTTGGCTCAAATTCTTGCTGTCTAAAATGTCTTCCCCCTTCCCTACTTCTTAGCAAAAAGCTCAATTGTGCTGATTCTCTGTGGCCCAACTTCTCCAATCCTTTTGTCACAGCATTAAAATAAAAATTAATCCATTAGGGTATTTTTCTGCAATGTTTTATAGCCTTCAGTAGATTATACCTTGCACTATCTTTGTTAATGTACATGTTTTATCTCTCCTATTGGATAGTTAAATTCCTTACAGACAGAAACGATGTCTTAATTAATCTCTGTAATTTTTACAACATCTAATTTAATGCTCAATATGGCATATGGGCTCAATAAATTATTTAATAATTCAATAAATCAGTTGGAAAATAAGGTAATAAATATTTATTTTGAGCAATGCCTCATTTCTTTTGCAAAGAAAAGTTTTTATCTAATATTTACCTTACATAGTATTTGGTCTCTAATTCTAATTGATTTTATATTTTTGCCAAATATATTTAAGTTTTGCTATTGTGTTTTCTAAAGTGAAGGTGGAAGTCTCTGTGTTGACTGTGCCTCTCAGGAGATCTTATTGGCAGAGGTGTATCCATAGCCATCATGACCTTCACGATGTTTTCTACTGAAGATTTCTGTAGATAATAAAGCCTGAAGATATTATTAGCTTTCTGCCTGAATATGATAAAGCTTTTAGATAGAGTTTTGAGCTTGGATCTGGGGAGCTAAGAGATTTGGAAACAAAGAGCAGGTAAATATTGAAAGTAGGATGCAGATACTGGAAGTCAACATCTCAACCATACAAGCAACAAATGCACACTGTACCAGAAACAAGAGGCTCTGGGAGTGAAGCCAGTGCTTCCTCAGATACAAATTCTCTGATAGTTTGCCTGATAAAGCAGGATTCAATGACAGCCTTCCTAGAGAGCAGCCATTCCTAAGATGAAAGTCTAGAAGGCTACCTGAAGCTCCTGGAAAGTAATGACAGACATTTTTTAGTGGTTGAAATCTATACTCAGAAGGAAGTACTTGTTAGTTCTGGTGTCTTGTCAATGAGATTAGGAATAATCTAGGCTTCTCTTTAATATAAGACTAAGAAACAAACAAACACTGTTCAATGATAGTTGATAGATTGCTGTACATTTTTAACATTTTTTATTTTTCAGTTACATAGTCCATAGTAATATATGATCTTCCATTCTGAAGTATATTTCATCCTTATTACTGGGGCATATAATGAGCAGATATAGATATAAATCCTTTGATATCTTGTCAAATCCCAAGAATATACAATACTGAGCAATTTCAAAAAGGATTTTACAGATGTGAGAAAATAAATATACATATTGTTTTTAAGGTATTTTTATGGATTTTTAGTTAATCTTGAGTCGTTTCATCATTTCCAATGTTTGTCTTTTACCTCAGGGTAAACTCAACCAGCTAAAACTTTCTGTAAGTTTTGCAAACTTCTGCAATTTTAATGTGCTATATACCTAAGAATCTAGACCAAAATTTAAAAGCCTGCTAAAAAACTAGCACTGACCTAAAATAGATGAGTATTTGATGCAGGACAATGAAAAAATTCATTTTTTGATTGCTTTAGATCTGCAGGAGTAAATAAGCAGTTAGTCTGCCCTTATCTCTTTTCTTCTTTTCTTCTGAATTTTTCCCTCCCTCTTTCCCTCCTCTCTTCCCTCCTCACCCCTTCCTTTCTACCTCCCTTTCCCCCGTTCCTTCCTTCCTCCCTTCCTCCTTCCTTCCTTCCTTCCCACCTTCCTTCCTCCCTATTTTTACTTGATTTCCTTGTTATAATTCTATATTTCTATGACATAGAAGAAAAGTCAAAATGCTCAGTTATTAAAAAGTAGACCTAGACAAAGTAACATTATCACTGAAATCAAATGATAATCTACATTAATGTTTTTCATTAATAGCCAGAAGTATTCTCTCCATGAAACAGAATATCTCATATACTATTTTAAAATCTACTAATATATCTTTCACTAGCCATAAAAATATATATCAAAAACTCTCTATCATTCATAGAACAGAAAAAATACAGTAAGGTAACATCTTTCTTTATATCTAATTCACTATCTCTATATATCTCTATTTTTTAATATTTTTTTTAAGATTTGAGATTTGATTTAAAGTATTTACTTCCTGGTGCATCTTCTACTTCCAGATAGGATGTAGAGAAATGGAAAACACCTTTACTACCATGGCAACATCCTAGACAAATAAAAATCACAATATTCTGTGTGGTTAGGGAAGCATGGTGGATGCTAAGAAGGCTTGAAGAACCAAATTCCAGACAACCTCAAGCACTTAATAGGTGAGTCATTAAGAATAGCATCTTCTATACATTGGGTGAAGTGCTTGATCTGGATATGGGCAGATAGAGGAGTAGATTGCCATGGACAGACTTTGGAGGGACAAGAATAAATAGGCCATATGCTGGGGACACCACAGGGTAGATAGATTTTATGTGGCTCTGGAAGAGACCCATATGCTAAAACAAAGTGGTTGGGCCACAAATTCTTCTCTCTTGAATTTTTCAAAGAAAGCAGCAATGGAAGAGGTGCTAGACATTAAAAGAAATTATGTTGTATTCTCAGCACCTTAGATTCTGAAGCTTTTCTAGATGAATCCAAAGATAGATCAAATACCTGAAACTGTAGCACAATGTTGTGCTTCCAATAATGGAAGATCAAGAAGGCAGAGGTAATACTGATGGTAGCTGGTACACTTAGTCATAGGTGAATTCAGTCTCAATAGTATGACTGCCATTAACAGATCGACTCAACCTAGAAACACACTGAAAGAGTATTCCCTCTTCTTAATCCCAGGCAGAGGAAAGAGCTTATCTATCTGAAAAGAACTAAATAAAATAAAAAATTTTAGTAGAATATTCACTTGTCTATTACATGATGTTCCATATACAATATAAAATTATGAGACATATGAAGAAGCATAACAATGTGACTATATGCAAGGAAAAAAATGAAGAAGCAAAACAATGTGACTATATGCAAGGAAAAAATACAGTCAATTGAAGTAGACTCAAAAATGACCCAGGTAATAGAACATATACAGACTTTAAGCATTATAACCATGCTTTTAAAATCAAAGGGAAAATGTATATAATGAATTAAGACATAGAATTTTTCAAAAAAGAAAGATAAACTGTAAATAAAAATTAAAAAAATATTTACTAGATAGACTGAAAGGAATAGACCCTTTAGAAAATCTGTAAATATGACAAGTCAACAGAAATTATCCAAGCAGAGCAAAGAAAAAATATTGTTAAAAAAAGAGTGTTAAAAAAAAAAAGAGTGTTAGTGACCTGTGAGATGATATTAACCACTTGAGCCTGCACATACTTGGAATCCAGGAGGAGAGGATATATAGAATGGAAGTGGGAGAACAAGCAAAGAAATAATGACTTTTCGATTTGATGAAAAATAGACACGTATAGGAAGGTCACCAAAGTACAAGTAGGATGAATACAAAGAAAATCATAGCAATATAACAGTCAAAGTGATGAAAACCAATGGTTAATAGAAATCTTAAAAGCAAACAAAATGATACATTTCATTTAGAAAAATGATTTAAAAATTACAGCTGTCATTCTATCAGAAATAATACAAGCCAGATGACAATGAAACTGCATCTTTAAAGTTTTAAAAGAGGCAAAAAGAATACCTGTTAACCCAAAATTCTATATCTGGCAAAAATAACTCCTTAAAAAATAAATTCAATCACAAAGACATTTTTAGATAAATAAAAGTTTAAAAATTTGATGCTATCAAACATGAATTACAAAAAAATCCTAAGAAAGTTCTTCAAGAGGAACTGATGCCAGATGGAAATTAGAATCTACAGAAAATGTGGTAACTATATGGGTAAATATAAAAGACTTTCAATTTGTTTAAAAATAAATGACAGCTGAGTAGTATTCCATGGTATACACATGCCACATTTTATTAATCCACTCATGAATTGATAGGCACTTGGGTTATTCCTCATCTTTGTGATTATGAATTGTGCTGCAATAAACATTTGCATGCAAGTGTCTTTTTGATAAAATGACCTTTTTTCCTTTGGGTAAATACCCAGTAGTGGGATTGCTATATCAAATGGTAGGTCTACTTCTAGTTCTTTGAGGTATCTCCACACTGTTTTCCACAGAGGTTGTACTAGTTTGTAGTCCTATCGACAGTGTATAAGTGTTCCTTTCTCTCTGCATCTACGCCAGCATCTATTGTTTTGGAACTTTTTGATAAAAGCTATTCTAACTGGGGTTATAACTTTGTCTGAAGAAGTACAAAAGCAATCCATGTAACTAAAACATTTGTACCCCTGAAATATTCTGAAATAAAAAAAAAATAAATGATGGCAATAGCACAAAATACAAGGAAGGGGGTTCTAGTATTATATGTGATGTGGTAAAATATCAATTTAAGGTATATTGAGTGATGAATTAAGAATTCACATTGTAATTTCTACAGCAATCACCAAACAAATAAAGCAGTTCAGATAAAGAGTTACTAGAAGACATAAAATGGAAGGCTTAAATATACTCAATTATTTAAAGAATGGAGGAAAAAACAAACAGAATCAAGATTAGATAGGGCAAATAGAATACAATAAAAGAAAATAGACTTCAACACAATCTTATTAATAATCAAATTAAATGTAGGTGAACTAAGTAATTCAAAGATGAGATTGAAAAACAAGATTAAAAGGTTAGATAAATTATGTGCTTTGTATGAGACATATTTCAAATATTAAGACATAGATAGGTTAAAAATAAAAAGATGGAAACACATGTGCTGTGCAAACCCTAACTATAAGATAGATGGCATGGCTCTGATGATATTAGAAAAATAGGCTGGATGACAAAAAGTTTTATGAGAGAGAGAAGTAACATTTTATAATAGTAAAGTGGTCAACTCATCAGGAGCCATAACAACTGAAAATGTATGCACCTAATAAAAAGTCATCAAAATATTTCAGGGAGAAGTAAATGCATCCACGATTATGGTTGGGGAATTTATCACTACTTTATCAATAACTGATAGAACAAGTAGATAAAAAAATCAATATGCCTATATAAAATTTGAATAAACGTATCAATCTAGTGGAGATATATATATATATATATATATATATATATATATATTTAAACTATGACCACAATAGAATTAACTTAGACATAAACACCCCCCCAAAAAATCTTCAAATAAAAGTACCTCCAGATATTTGAAAATTAAAAACACCCTCCTAAAAACATACTTGTCAAAAAAAGAAGAGCTTATAAGGTCACTTAGAAAGTATTTTAACTAAATGATAATGAAAATACATAATATCAAAATTTGTAAGATGCAGCTAAAGCTGTGCTTAGAGAGAAATTGATAGCTATAAAATCAATATGTTATAAAGAGAAGGGCAAATAAAGTCCAGGAATATGTGCATATATACAGTGAAATGATTTTTAAAAACTTAGCAAAACCAAAAGTTGCTTTTAAGCAAAGATTAATAGCATTGAAAAACACTTAGGAAACTGGTTCAGGAAAAATAAAGGAATGCAAATTAGGAATATAATGAATGAAAGAGGAAAGATCAATAAAAAATCTTTCACATATAGAAATAAAATACATAAATTTAAAAAAACTGAATTAATAATTTACAACCTTCCTAAAAGAAACTATAGGCCTACAGTCTTCATTGTTGAATTTTCAAATATTTAAGGAATAAATAATTCCAATCTTTTAATAGTTTTTCAGATAATAGAGGAATATAGAACAATGCCTGATTCATTTTATGAGCTCTATATAATCCTGATAACAAAACTTAACAAAGACATTGTAAGAAAAAAATATGTGCAAACTAGTAAGTCTCCTAGAAATAGACACATAATTACTTAGTAAAATATGAGCAAATAGATCCAGCAGTACATAAAAAATTTCAATTGGTAAGGTTTATTTTTATTATTCAAGGGAGGCTTAGCATTCAAAAATCATTCAATATAATTCATTAAAGGATAAAAATCATACAATCATCTCAATTAATGGAGAAAAAGAATTTTCCAGAATCCTATACCTGTTTGTGATTTAAAAACATATCTCACAAACCAACAATAATGGAATTTTCTTGGTCTGATAAAGGATTTCTATCCAGAATATATTCAGAAATCAATAATACATAAACAGCTCAATAAAAAATGGGTAAATATTTGAAAAGTAAACTCACTAAAGAAGGTGTATAAATGGTCAATTACCACACAAAAAGTTGTTTAACATTTTGAGTCATTAGAGTAATGAAAGTTAAAACAACAATGAGATACAATTTCTCATTCCCTAGGAAGGGCTAAGAAGCCCCCAAATACCAGATATTGACAAGAATATGGAGCTAAGGAGACTCTCATACATGCATTGCTTGCGGGAATGTGGAAAAGTTCAATCATGAAAAACAATTTGAAAGTTTTTATAGTTATACATTTACTCTAGGAGCCAGATATTCCACTTTTGTATAATTTATACAAGAGAAATAAAGAAATTCATAGCAGCTTTTTTCCCATAGGAATAAAAAACTGAAAACAAGTAAAATATCCATTATGATGGGAACTGATAAACAGATGTGGAAAACTATTCATCAATAAAAAGGAACCGATGACAAACTCAACAACCGGGACGAATCTTTCAGACCCAGAGAAGCCAAAAGCAATTCACGTATACTGAAGTTCAGTAACAGGCAAAACTAATCTATGATGATTAAAGTGTGATTAAACTCAGACGATGAGTTTTCTGGGTTGTGTAGATATTGGAAACTGACTGAAAAAAAGCACAATAGGAACTGTTGGAGATGATGGAAATGTTCTATAGCGGGTGTTTTCATTCTTATGCACTAGATTCCCCCCTCGCTATGACCACTACATCCTGAAGATGATTATGATTTAACCTTCGTTGTTGATTCAATCTTAAACCTACTTTTAAACATAAAGAACCACATGAGGAAACTTTATACAGGCTTGTTTCTCTTCCAAAGTAATTTTAAATTATCTTTAGTTTTTAGTTTAGGAAACTGCTATTACTTCATTAATTATACTGTTTGGAAGCCTCATAGAATCATAATTCTCACTAAGGTTTTTGGAAATAAATTTGATTTAAATATTAAAAAAATAAATAAAAGTTATTTGCTGGTGTCATCATATGGCAGCAATTGAATCGACTATTATTGCAAAGATAATAAAAAATCAATTTCCAAGAGTCAAGTTGCAGCTCTCGTGAGCCATCTTAATTAACTTATCCCTGCTCTTTCTCACAGCTTCTCTCTCATGTAGAAATATCAACTAACATTATTCCCAAGGGGCAAATTTAGTCTCCTTTCCTATCTAAAAATCAATGCCTTGCGTATCAGCCAGCAGAGGGCTCAATGCGTGAGTTTCCAAGTCCTTATGAAATAGTTAAGAGCACCTCTGTTAGTCGGCTTTGCTAAACATGTAATTTGCCTCTTAAATCTGCACAGGCTGTGTAGCTGATTATTCTTATTAGTTGTTAACCTAACCACTACTTGCATTCATTCAAACAGTTCTCTTTTCACTTGTCACATATATCCAATTATTCGCAGGCATTTGTTAGTCCCCGAGTGGACAATTCCTAGAATTGTAGAATTGAAAGCAACCTCTGAGGTCTTTCTTCTGAGGTCTTTTAGTTCAAACCTCTTACCTAGAAAGCTCTTTCAGTGGTGCCCCTGACAGATAACTGGGTAAGCTCTGCTTGTGGAAGGGAGATAAATAGATATTATTTGTGAAGAAAAGCATTGTACTTATACATAGTTCAATTATCTGGTACCAAGATCTCTCTTCCTGTAAATTCTTTTGCAGATCCCAGTAATTCTCTCTAAACTACATGCGGTAATTTCCATTCCTATTCTAGCGGACAATAATTCATACATTTAAAGACTTTTCTTGACATTTCTTCAGAATTTTGTATCAGGCTCAGTAAACAACATAATTTCCTTTTCACATATATCCACATGCAATTATTTCTCTTTTTATTTAGATTTGTTTCTTAATGTACTGGTTAACCATCGTGGTGATCCCATCACTTTGGAAATTTGGATTTTCAAGGCTAATCCTCCAAATATTTACAATTTGGAGGTATAAGGAGATTCAAAGTCAAGAAGAGCTTTGTGATCTAACCCAATGCCTCTAAACTTCAATGTGCATTGAATTACCCTGGAATCTTATTAAAACACAGTATCTGATTCAATAGTTCTGAGGCAGAGACTCATTTGTAACAAGATTCCATGTTACAGGTCCATGGATCACATTTTGTGTAACAGGATCTAAATAATTTCTCGTACAAATTTCATCAGGTTTCAAAAATATACTATATTTTCTACATTATTGTATGTTATATAAAGGTATAATTAAGACAAAACAGTAACATTACCGAGCATGTATAAACCGGTGATGCCATTTAATGTAACAACCTCAGATTTGTAGGAAAAAATAGAGACTATCATATTAGGTCTCTACTGCTTTCAATTATTATCTGACGTATAGATTCTTTCAGCTAGAAAAAATTCTCTCAAATTATCCTGGCTTAATTAGAGGCCAATAATTGCTCAAAACTTGTGCCGTAATTAAAACCATCATAACTTCTTCTGACCTGATACCTGTTAATTAAGAGTCTGATTTTCATAGGCTGACTTTCTCTCCTCCCTGGTGGCCATCTCTCACTGTTGTCACCAAAAGCACTTCTCCATATTTTCATGAGAGTGAAAATGAATTTCTCCTCCAGGGGAATAGGCACACGTGCTGAAGAAATTTTCTCTTGTGCCACAGCATGAATTTCCATGAGTTTATTTAAACATGGAAGAAGTAATTTTCTCTTCTTAAGGAAGGAATCATCCATTTCTTAGCAGTTGTCATCTCATGGCTGGCTTAAAAAGACTATTCTCTATCACTTTGAATATATTTGTTTTAGTTTTCTACTATTTACTAATAGGTGCCTAGAAACTATAATGGAGATTTTAATAATAACAACAAAACTATAATAGAGCTTTTAATAATAAAAACAAAGCAGTAACAACAGCTACTAAAGCCATTTATTGTGTGCCCACCTCATGCAAAGTACTGGCATCAGTCATGCTTACAGAATTCTGAAAAAGCAAGTATAACTGGATTCATTATATGGATGAAGAAACAGAAGTTCATAGATGTGAAGTAGCTTGACTGGGGATCACATGAGTAGTCAATGGTTAAGCTGGGGTGTGGAGCCTGATGATTTTGGCACCAAGATCACAGTGCAACCCTGCCTGCCTTCGGAAGGAGTTTCATATTGTTGTATAAAAGGTTTTTTGTTGAAGAAAGTAATTATAATAATCTTCAAAATACAGAGATTCCATCACACTAGATTCAGAGTACATATAAAAGACAAAACGGTCTTTTAAAATGTGGAGTATCCTCTGGGCATAAATATAAGCCTTCTTAGGCTCAGAGATCATTAAAAAGAATTTATGTCAAACACAATACTTTTAAAAACACAAAACAATTACTCCAGCTTTTAAGCTATTTAAAGCTCACATATTAACTAAGTAGCAACGAGTATACAACCAATTTAATGAATCCGTAATACAGACATTAGCAGAACTAACAGCTCCTGTGTTTAGTTTAAGCATTCAGCTGGTTGAGCTTTGTGGCTTGTTTTCTAAAATGTGATGTTCCTTAATTTCAATTCCTTACAATTTTTGCTTGTTATTTGGGAAAACTTTTAGTAAAACCCAGAAAATTACACCATTTATCACTAACATTCCTCTAATTTCTGTAGAAAAATCACCTCACCTCATTTCTACAACTCCAGCCCAATTGAGTCTGTGACTTCTCCACTGTTAAAGTTACAAATGAGGATGAGACAAAGGGAGGAGCAGTTGGAAGAACCAGACTGGCCTTTTTCAGATAAGGCAATAATGCAGGAAAGGAAGAAATCTGATTAGACCTATAAAAATGTTTGAGATGAGAAAAGGCAAGATGTCATGCATGTAGGGAGAAAAATTGGAAGATATTAGGAAACTTAAATAAAAATATATTTGTTATACAATACAGCTAGAAGTGACTAAGTTGTGGTGTCTATGTTAATGGGTTGGAACTGCTAAATGTCTAAGACGTTTCATGATAGTGTCCTAGTCTGCATTCTACTGTTCAAGGCACTGGTCTACCATTAATGTCTATGTTAGTAAAATTAACTTCACTAAGTAGTTGCGTAATGGTCTCAAAAAGACACTGCAGGTCATAAATGTGGTTTGTGAACCTTGAGAATTTTCAAAGTATTTAATAAGTGCTATTTTTTTCAGTAATCTTAGACATATACTTAATGTCAAGTGACTATATGATGGCTCCCAGGTCATTTGCCAATTTTGTATGATGTATGTGTTAAGGGATATATAAGACAAATACTTAACGTAATTATTATTGGTGAATTTATGTAGGTCCTTTCCTTTAGTTTGCTCTCTTGCTTTTTCCGAACTTGAGTTCTTTGTAAAGATTGAGGACATAATAACAACAGAATATCCTTCCTTGACAACATGCATGTGTGCCTAAACATGCTATTCATCAAAACATGGCATATATTGTATCCCATATGTAATCAAGGGCAGAAGAGTATATCATGTATGATTTTTATTCTACATCTCTGCATGTATTTATTGAGAACAAAGTTTTCTTCATCTTAATTGTCTAAAAATAATTTGCATTCGTATTTCCCTTGGAAAAAATATGTGAGATTGGTAAAGAAAAATTTACAATAAACTGCAGTACTGTATGGCATACAGGCAGCATGAAGTTGAATTGAGATTGTAAGTCAAACCTTGACTGAACCAACATCGGATTCGTGATTCCTTTTAAACTTTCAGAGTCTAACTCAAAGTAACACAGAAGCTCATAATTTCCTCAGCACCTTCTTTTTGAAAACCATCATCTGCCAGTGACCTGTGGAATTCATCACTGAAGTAGAAGATAAGGTTATGTCACCAATAAGGTTATGTCCGCTGAAAACAGTTATCTTTTAGGAGAGACTTAGCAACTAACTTCTATAATAGAGTGAGCAATGTTGGATAACTTGTAGACATAAGAAATCCTAAATAATTTATACAGGATTGGTTTATCCTTCAAATCCTAAGGGTTAATTGTTGTCAGCTAGCTAAATTTGGTTCAGAAATATGCATGGTCATCTTCCAACAGTAATATAAGCATACAAAGAACTGGTTCAAACAATTTTTATAGCAAGTATTGCATGACTTAGCATCCCTCATGGAAATAAATTAACCTAATAAAGAGCAAGCATCATTCCTTTTTCAGGGAGAAGGTAAATTTTGGTATAAAATGAGAGGCAACTTTTACTGACACAGGAATATGGACCAATAACCAGGGAAAAATCCACGCGGCAATACTGAAACTGTATTAAAGTAGCCATACAGGTGAAATATAATCGCTTTTCATAATTAAAATTTGAAATTTTTTCTTTTGTTTTTTGCTAAAGAATATTTAGAGCTTATAAATGTTTTAATAATACTCTAGGAAGTAGTCTTTCTTTTATTTGGGGAACAGATAAGTATGAGTGAAAAGAAAAATCTTTATACTTTCTTTAAACACATAGTTTATCTGGATTTATTATCTAGTTGTGTGAAAAGGGAATAGTTACAGACTATTTCAGTCCACAATGATGGTGAACATATTTGTAGTCTTTAAACTCCTGGCCTCAACCATTCCTCTGGCCTTGGCCTCCCAAAGTGCTAAGATTACAGGCATGAGCCATCACACCCAGTCCTGTTTGTGTTAGTCTTCACTTACAAAATGTGATAATTTTAATTTAACAGAAATTCAAAGTCAGTAGTAAAAAAAAATCCCAAAAGTATAAACAAGTCTTAATACAGATCTTTTTTCTCAAATGAAAGCAATTGTGGTAGAAAAGACATAATATGGAAATACATATTCACAATTTTCAAGGAGTCACAATGGATCAATGTTTTCAAACTGCAATATATGACCCATTAATCAGGCATGAAATAGATCTAATGAGATCTGACTGGTTTTTTAATGGTAAAGTGTAGAATAGAGACTAGAACATATCAGAGGGCATTAAACAGAATAAAGTAAGAATCATTTGATAAAATCTCCATTTCGTATTATAAACTTACAAATATATACTTATACATATATGTATACACACATATCGGTGTGTTTGTGTATACTAGATACTAATATAAAATACATATGTTTCTTTTTATGGGCCCTGGTCAAAAAAGTTTAAAATATCTCAAATACACTGATTTGATCATTATACACTCTATGCATGTAACAAATAACTCACATGTACCCCATAAATATGTAAAATATTTGTATTGATAAAAAATATATATAAAATATCTGCTTCGATAATATCAAATCCCAGTCTTTATTACCAAACTAAAATCACATACTGTATTTTCCTTCTGAAAACTGTCTTAAAACTCAAACTCATTAGCTCTTCGGGAAGATCACATTGCTTCTATAACCACTACAGAACTGTTGCATGATCTAGAAAGAAAACCTTAGGTACTCATGTTATATAAACATTTTGGTTTCCAAGCACAGTTTCCAATTTACTCTAGTTTCCTCATGCTTTCTCTTTCACATTTTCATTATGTTAAGGCTTATATAATTTAAAAGTCTGGCTGATAGAAAGCATTTCAGAATCATCCTACATGTATTTTTGTATCTTAGTTTGAGTTAGTCAAATGTCCTCAAATCTTCCTTGATATATTGAGCAGCAATTAATTATAGAGAGGGAACATAGATTTATAGCCCCCATTTGAAAAGGTGATAAGCTATGAGGTCCAGAGAAACATTGATAACAAGATGGCTGCATATATTAAGTGAAGAGCTGAAGATATGTGTTTTTGGTGGGTATTGGTTTAAAACAAGGAAAATAGAAGCAATCCCAATAAGCTTTTTGAGCTTTTGAGTATTGAAAAAAAATAAATGAGTACATAAATAAATCAGTAAGTTAATATAGCAGGAAAAATGAGTGTAAGATGGGAATGAAACGTCTTAACACCACTCCAGAAATAGTGCTTTGGGGAAAAAAATTAAAACATATTTAGGTTTTGTACTTATAAGCCATTCAAAGGAGACATCTGGCCTCCTTACCAAGACTTCTGTTCCTGCCCTCTGTAACAGAAATCATACTCTTTCCTGCTGGCCTGGAATTGTAATCAGACCACCTTTATTCTTATATACCCCAAGAGAGTACTAACAACTTTTGATTGCTGATAGCCTGGGAAGAATTCA
The DNA here is from genome assembly GCA_004363605.1 of Indri indri. Classification (NCBI taxonomy): domain Eukaryota; kingdom Metazoa; phylum Chordata; class Mammalia; order Primates; family Indriidae; genus Indri; species Indri indri. The sequence goes on from RJWJ010003334.1 coordinate 63,300, forward strand.
AACCACTAATCCATTGGCTGTAAGTATTTTATTCTCATACCAATGCCATAAACAATCTAATTCTCTAAAAGCTGACACATAATACCTACTATGAAGAAAAGAACTTATGTTTAGTAGCAACCTGAGGAAAAATAAGTACATAAAATCAACAAGGAAGCATCAGTGTGGTTCATTGGAGATCTGGGACTGCATATCTGGATATAACATTGGACAAATTGAGAAATTAGGGCAATCATGGATCAAAAGTTATACCACAGCATTTCTGTGCATCACAGAGACCCTTCAGGGAAACCCAGGCTCCACAGCGCGTTCATTTATCATTCTTCTGGAGACAATGTGGAAACTATTTCCTTTTAAAAGAAAGGCACCTGTGGAACTAATTAGGATGAAGTACTTCTTTCAAAGTATGGGCTATAATCCTGTTGAGTGAATAAAAGATTTACAAGACTGTAGTTCAGAATGATAGGGAACTCAAATGACAGTTGATGGTGGCCTGTGGTATGAAAACAAGGAGATTTGGAGAGATTTAGACTGATATTCACTGAAGCAGTTATGAGAAAAAAATAGTCACTGTACCCAAGAATAATTAAAATAATGAAAGTCTTTCCAGCCCCAAATCCAGTTAACAAGTACCCCAAAGTGGATAAGCCTCCCCTAAAATTGCATATCTTATTATAGATTCAGGAAAAAGTTCTGAAAAGATGAATTCCTCTAGGGAGTAAGCAAGGGGCTTATGGTAAGAGGGTACATTTTTATTTTATCATGTTTAATTTTGTACTCTTTGCTTTTTTTAGCATATGCATATATTATTTTTCCAATTTAAAAATAGTATTTGTGAAGAAAGATTTTGCTCATTATGTTAAGGAACATAAGATATTTATTTTCTTCCTTATCCAAGATGTAGAAGATTTGCGGATACTGCTCAGCTTTATGTGTGTAAGTAAAAGCACGTGTAAAGAAATGATATTTGACAGTTGTCATCATTTCATTGTCAGTTAAACAATGATGCATTGATTTAACAGCACAACCCAACTACCAAGGCTTATCATACCCATGCATAATAGAGAAGGGAAATATAGTGAAATTGTAGAATTATCGAATATTATATCAAATATTATATAATATTATACTATTATAATATACAATATAATATATATTATATATACTATTATAATATAATAGTATAAGATTATTGTATAATAATATTGTATATTATTATTATAAAAAAACTAAAGAGTTAATGGAATATACTTTATATGCGTTTTTCTTTTATTGTTACTCTTGTGATAAAGTTTTAGATTTTATTTAAAATTAATCTATTTATCAATCTAGCATAATCTATACCTCCCCCTGACAAGGCCTTAAATAAAGTCCTACATACTTTGTTGGAGTTGTAAGTCTTCTGAAATACACAGTTGGTTCTATTTCTGCCTTTACATTGCCTCTGAGGCTTCAATTCATCTTTGACAATAACAACTTTGAAGATTCATCAATGATCTTCTTATAACTAAATAACTGATATTCTTCATCATATATTGATCCGTCAATGCCATTTCAAATTTTTCGTTTTTAACACCCTCCTTCTTGCAACACTTTTTCTCCCTTGCTTCTGTGATACCACTCCCTCCTGTTCTTTCTCCTAACTCTAGGGCCTTCTTGGTCTCCCATCTCTTTGATGTTGGGGTTCTTTAGCTTTCTCTTCTGGACCCGTATCCTTTTCTTCCTACAGTCTCTTTCTGGATTATGTCATGAACTCTATGGCTTCATTTATCATCTATATACTGAAAATTCCAAATCTATATCTAAGCCAAACCTTTTTTTTAAACTATCTTTCTTACCATGTAGTACATATTTCTATTTGGATGTCCCACGGATATTTCAAACTAAACACATCTCAAAATAGCCTCGAGAGATTTCTTCAAATCTGATCCTCTCCTTGTACTCCTGTTTTTCAGGGAATGGAACTGGTAGCCACATAGTTTCCCAGACTAGAATTACAGTGCTTCTTGAGTCCTTTTCCCCTTCCCTTATATCCAATCAAATACTAAAATGTACCAATTCTATGACATCCTTTCTTTGTCATCATTGCCACATCCTTATCTCTTACACAAATAAATGCATAGCTTCTGTTTTGTTTTGTTTTGCTTTGTTTTCTATGAGGCTTCTCTGTAAACCATTCTCCACACAGCAGCCAGAGTAATTAACAGACACACACACACACACACGTAATCTTGGTATTTTCCTACTTAAAATTAAATAAAGGCTACCTGTTCCTTTTAGGATAAGGCAATATCTTTATTTTGACTTAGCATATTATTATGTCTTAACACCTTATTCTATTCACCTACAAGCCAACACAATACTTCTGTCACTCAGAGCATTGTGCTGTTACTCAATTATGGCATGTTCCTATCCATGCTTCAGAACTTTCTGTATTCATTTTCTCTAAAACATTCACCTTTGACCTCTTAGATGCCTGGCTTCTATACATCATTTAGATTTAAGCTAAGATATTATTTTCATTGGGGATACGTCTCTGACTTCCATCCTCCACTCAAGTCTTGGTTTACTGTCACTCATCTACATTTCCATAACAAATAATATTTTGTTGAACTTACCTTGTTTTACAACTTTCTCCTCATTTGTCTCTAAGCTTCATGAGGGCAAATATTGCACATATTTTCTCCACTATTTTATTTCTACCTTCTAATGTAGTCACTAGGACAGATTTGGAGTTCAACAAATATTTTTATTTGCATATATAAACAAAAGAATCATCATCGAGCCTATGGAAGTTTTATTCTCAAAAATATTTATTCAATCTCTTTTAGAAATGTTTTAGAATGTAAGATAATATTAGAATATGTTTGCTATCTTCTGATAAACCTTTCACTCAGTGGACACCATCAGAATCATTAAAAATCTTCAAGATAATTATTCAAGAACTGTTTTATCCCAATGATTATGCTCATAAATACACATCTCGGAGTTTATTTACTGCTTTGAAAAGACAGAATAGTGCTAGGAATGAAACATTATCTTGAAAAAGCTCAAAGTTCTTTACTAAGTTGTGCCAGGGAAGCCCCACCTCCAAGTGACAGATTCATTTGCAGTTACATTCATTTTTGCTATCTTTGTAGAACATTGTTAAGTGCTATGCTAATAGACAAAAGTAGAAAATCAGAACATATGTTGTGAAATTAGCTGGAAGCTATAAAAGCAACATTTTTTTCTGGATGAAAAGTTCTGGTTCAAAGACATAGTTTTCTGACTTTTCAGTGTGCAAGAAAAATATCCAATAATGTGGTCCTGAAATAGAACAGAATTAAGCAGGTCATATGTTCATCTGAGTTGTGTAAAGGCAGGGTAGTGAAAGACCTAGATAAAATGCTGCAGTAAATACTGAATTTTCTTCAGTATAGTCTACTATGCCACCTACTGTGAATTAAGAGTTGAAGACATATCACCTGGACATGATGGGTTAGGCAAGTTAGAGGAAATACTCAGAATTCTACAGACAACTCATATCAGCTACAATTATTTAGCTGAAAGATGTATTCTGCAGTCACTGAGAAATGAAAGACAACACACATGTGTCTACTATAGATGTTGCACCTATAACAACACCATCTTTAAATATAAAAAACAATTGTATATAAATAATACCAGAATTGAGAGATATGACATGGGATGGAAAAAAGGGAAACTATATACAAGTCTCTAAACGGAAGTCCTGATCCGGAAAAATACCTAATAGTACACTGCTAACACCAGGTTAAAATAAGCAAGACAAAACAAAAACCAGAGGGTTCTTCCCTAAAGAAAATATAAAAAGAAAGCTCAACATCTGACATTTACTGTTCCCTAATATAAAGGCTGGCTTCTTTCCTATTGACCATAAAGAGACTAATGTCCTGTCTGTCCACATGTACAGAGCTTCTAGGAAAATTTTACTTGCCTCATTTCCAACCATAAAAGCTAACAGATGATTAGTACATATTTGAGGAAACTAAGCAATGGGAGTGAGGAAGGTGAAGCTAAGGAAGCCCAAACTGAGCAAACAGAAAAGTCGACTTTAAAAGAGACAATAAATAAAGAATAGAATAAGACATTTTAAAAATCTCTCAATACATTTAGGGAAGATCTGCAAAGAGTTTGCATGCATAAAGTAAGAAGAGAATTCAATAAAAATGGAGCCATAAAAGAAAAAGAGCTTAGAAAAGGGAAACGAAATTTTTAAAATAAAAATTCAATAAAAGAAGGCATTAAAATGTACAAAAAGTAGTGATTCACATCTAATGGGAGTGGTGCTCACCGTCTAGGGGATGGACAAGCTTGAAGCTCTGGCTCAGGCGGGGCAAAGGCAATATATGTAACCTAAAAATTTGTACCCCCATAATATGCTGAAATTAAAAATGAATAAAGAAAAAGTAGTGATAAACTGATTTAATCTGGTAAAAAAGTCCAATAAAAAAGATATCAAAGTCATATTAAGAAAATATTTCATAAAGAAAACAAATGTATTAAAAAGATAGGACAAGTAAGAGAAAATGTTTAATGCAGGATGTCAAACAAGGAGGTTCCAGTAACCGATTAACCATAGGATATAGGGGAAAAATTAGGGGGAAATTACCAAAGAAATATTAGAAGACAATTTCTCCATGTGAGGGATTTAGCTTTTCAGTTGAAAGAGTCCATCAAGTTTTCAGCAAATCTAGAAACACTTTGGTAAAAATTAACAGCATCGAGCTCAAAGATGAGATCACATTTATTTTAAAACAGAAATAAATAGGTCACCAATGAAGGAACAGGAATCAAACTAGATTCTGGTACCATTGAATGTATAAAAACAAATGTAGCAAAATCTTCAAAGTAATGGACTACAAAAAAAAGATTTCTACGTAAAATGAAGCTATCAATTGAGTATGAGGGCTGAAGAAAAGCATTTTTAGAGAGGTGAAGAGTCCGAAAGTTTATCACTTCTGCTTCCTTTTTCATTAAGTTAATCTCCCCACCTACATATAATTAAATCAGTGTCCTCACTTCCTCAATTGATACTTCGCAATTTTAAACAGCATAGCTAAACCTTCCTTTCCAATTTCATGAAGCACAGACAATATGCACTGACTCCTCATTTGCAGAAAAAGAAGGGAGATTAATGTTCCCACCCTCTCTCCTCACCTTCTTTTCTTACTCTACCGAAGCTTTGAAGCCTTAAAATACACTTTGATATTAACACAGATTAGTTCCAAACTTCCAAATCTAATAAATATTGTTACTGTAATGATGACAAATATAGTTTGTTACAACCTCGAGTCATATACTAGGATTATATTCCATCCCCTATATATCCAATAGCCCCTATGCTTCCACAAGGAAAATACTTTTAGTGTCAATTTAGAATAAATTCTCCTTTTTAGCCCTCTACCAAATGCCTTTACAACATTCTCAATTTTGTATAAGCTGTAAATCGTCCTTTATATATTATAGATTCTCTATATAAGATTTCCTACAGTCTTCCATCTAAAGCCCTTTCAGTCAGCAGTACAGCTGTTACAGTGGAATAGCATGCCACTGTGTTCACGTATTTATTTTTCTTGGTATGCTCTCTTTTTTACGTTAGTGCATCTTCAATTAGCTTCCTAAGAAAGCAAGATCGTGGAGGGAAGAATCAGGTGCAGGGAGCAAAGGGAAGGTCGATTGTGCAAATGAACTAAATCCTTTACTTTTATAGCAGCAGATCGATATATAACATATAAACTGATTTTTTTTAAAGTGTCAACATAACATGTTAAAATATGCATCGGAAGAGCTAAAAACAGAAGCAGAAGTTAAGAGGAGGGAGGAGATTGACGACAACAACACTTGCTTTTCAACGCAGCTTGCAATCATTAGTACTGTTTATCAAATATTCCCAATTCTCTGCCTCCTGAGAACATGGCAGGACTGTACTTCCTGCCCTGTTCAAGATTGCATGGACCTGTGCAACTAGTCCCTGCCAGTGACTTCGGAGTGAAAGTGACATATATAATTTTCTGATGGAGAGTTTAAGAGCCAATGCATAATTCACCACCCTCTCTATTTGAAGAATAAGGAGTTGCATCTGGCCCCTCCTACAACCACAAAAGAGACACACCACAGGGTGGGTCTCTTTGGATTTTGGAGGCAACATATCCCTCATTAGGATGTGTGACTCTGTGCATTTACTGAGTGACCCCAAAAGATTCTAGTTTTGAGTGGGGCTCAAACCAAGAGAGGCCATGCAACAGCTCCAGACAGCGGTGCAGGCTTCTCTGCCATACGAACCATATTATCCAGCAGATCCAATGGTGCTTAAATGTCAGTGGCAGACAGGGATGCTGTTTGGAGCCTTTGATAGGTCCCGATAGGTGAATCTCAGCGGAGGGCCTTAGGATTTTGGATCAAAGCCCTACCATTCTCTGCAGATAACTACTGTATTTTTGAGGAAAAGCTCTTGGCCTGCTACTAGGTATCAGTAGAAACTGAACACTTAACCATGAGCCACCAAGATACCACGTGATCTGAGCTGCCCCATCATAAACTGGCTGTTATCTGACCCAGTAAGCCATAAAGTCAGGCCTGCACATCAACAATCCATCATCAAATGGAAGTTGCGTATACGTGATCAGTCCCAAATAGGCCTGAAGGCACAAATAAGTTTTATAAAAAAGTGTTCCAAATGCCCATGGCCCACACTCCTGCTACACTGCCTTTTCTCTGTCCCCACCTGCACCTATGGCCTCATGCGGAGTTCTCCACAGTTGGAAGACAGAGGAAAAAAACACTTAGGTATAATTTACAGGTGGTCTGCCTAATATGAAGGCACCACCTGAAACTAAACAATTGCAGCACCATAGCCCTTCTCTGGGACTTCCTTGAAGGACTGTGGTGAACAAAAATGCTCTGCACAGTGTCCTTCACAAATAAAATTCAAGAGTTTATTTACTTTTTTCCTCTAAGTATTGATGAGTGATTAATTCTCAATGAACAAAGGTAATAAAAATGGAAGCTGAGAGGAAGTCAAAAGAAAACTCGAAGTCACAATTAAAATAGAATTAAATTATCATTAGAGAAGATTAAGCATATCAAGCATTGACTATGATTAAGTTATAGAAGAAACCTAGAGTTGTCCCTGATCACCTCTCAGAAGAACTCAGTAATTGATAATATTTCAGCTGGACCAATTGTCAGCTTCCCATCCCCACAGACACCAGGAGGGGCAGACAGAGATTAGGAGAAAGGAATTCCGAAAGTCAGTAAGTTTCCTAAGGCTCCCACCCCACTCAAAAGTACAACCAAGCAGGAAACTTGGTTTATACTTTGTAACTTCTTGAGTGGATCACTCTCTCATACCTCTTAGCCACAGTGTCTTGCTTTGTAAAAATTCTTAAACCTAGACTTCTCTTTTCTTTTACCACATGACTTTGCAAATTAGTTAATCTGTCTCAGCTCATGAGCATTTACCTGATAACAGTGAATGTATTCTCAGTTCTGTCAAAACTCAACCGTGCATGTCCTTGACTGTGTTTAGATTTCATGCCCTATTTCAAATTAAAAAAAACAACAACAACACTATGATGGTTCAATTGTCTGTTTTTCCTACTTATTTTGATGACAGAAAACCAAAGGCTTGCAATGGTTGCAGAATAAGCTATATTGAAATGTAAGCAAGTATAAAAAATGTATGAAACCATTAGTGAAAGTGAGTCTTGTCTGTCATTACCAAAAGTAAGTAACTCAACATCTGCGGTCACTGTTTACACTGGTTTGACCAGTTTTACTCTAGTTTTACTCTAGTTTTGGTGTCTTCTAATCTGGACAGCCTATTGACTTGCATTACTTTCTCTTCATTTCATATATTACTAAGGCACAAAGAACCCTCTTCAGTCCCGCCATTGATGTCTGAATGTAGTGGGGAATCAGATAGGTGTTTGGCACAGGTACGGTATGCACACTGTTCAATAAGTGAGTTCTGTTCTGTTGCTGTGTCACAGAGCGACACTTATTGAGCCATGGGAAAATAATGTATTTAATGCATGATATTTTTCACCACACCAAAAACTGCCCATGTATGTTAACAAACTTCCTTGAGCAAGCAGTCTTTTCCCTTTTCCCTAAATTTAGAACACTAAATTTCATAATTGATAGTATTTCCACTTTACTTTGGTGTGAAGAACATCAGCATCAAATTTGCAGTCTTTTTCCACTCACTGCCTAGGGTCTTCTAATTTGTATCCTTATGAACTAACCATTCCCCTGCAGTACCTGTTTTTAAGTACTCTTATTTCCCTTCACTCCATTTTTTTAAATCTATCCATTATTATCATGTTAAATTGAATGTATTTTTGAAATAGGCACTCTCAGCATACCCTGTATTTGGGGGAGAGTGGTATTATTCTCTATAAGTTATTAGCACTTTTTTTCCCTTCAGTTTTTGTAAATAACATAAAAGTTGCCTACTAATAAATGTAATGATGGTTTAAAAATTGAATTATTTATTAATCAATTAAAAGCATAAATCAAGGCATTATGCTGAATGTTGCAGCAGGTGGACAGTTCCACCAGAGTAGGGGAGCAGTCGGGGCAGGAAATATGGGCAGTGGTTTAGAACTTAAGTTTTGGACAGAAGCCAACTTGGATTTGAGTCCTGGCTCTGCCACTTCCTATTGGTATGACCCTGGTAATTATTGTCTTAGCTTTAATTTACCTCATCTCTAAAACAGGAATAATATAGCACCTGCTTTTTTGTGTCCTTTAGAGATTTTAAATTGAGATAAAGAAATGAGAGAACTTAGAACAAAATATGTTTTCCAACCATTTTAGTTGATTCTTATTATGATAATTCCTGCCCTGAAGAGTTTAAGATTTAGAGAGCAATAATTCACGTATACAAGATTAGAGTTCAAGGGCATATGTAATAAATGCCATGAAAGTGGCATAAACAAAGTACTACAGGGGGAAGGGTGACAGAGAGAGAAATGATCAAAGCCAGAGAGCCAGCTGTGGGGCCAGCTTGAAGAAAAGCCTCTAATGATTTAAGCAAAGGGCCACCTAACGAGTTTTGAGAATACATAGTAAAGGTACATTAAGACTCAAATGGAAGGGTAAATTATATAAAACATACTCTACAATTTCAAGGTAAAAATGAAAAAGCTATCAAGAGGAAACTAATAATGAGAACACTTTTGCAAAAAAAAAAAAAAATCTATGAAAGGTAATATGCTCTTTATGGTATCACCAGTTAGGATATGAAGCTACATTATAGCTCTTTTACAAGAGCTAGTATTCACTGTAGAACTAATATGTGCCAGAAGTCTGTTAGACACGTAACAATCCTACAAAGCAAGAAGTATCCCCATTTTCAGGAGATGAGGCTTAATAAACTTAAATATTTTGCATTTCGTGGTGTAGAGACACTTTCTGGCTTCAAAGTCCATGTCCACAGCCTCCCTACACCATGATCATCCTTGCCTCTATACATAATTGCATCTTAAGGGGTCTTTTTGATGACTGGGTCAAAAATTTGGTTTGGTCCTTTTCATGGAGAATGGGCCCCTCATACAGGATTTCACAATAATTCTTTGAAAGAACCATGGGTGATTTTGAATAAATAAGACTTTATTTTTCCAGCTTTATTTTCCAGAATAACCAGGTGACCCTAAACCCAGCCATGTCTCAGAGAAAGGCTGGTTGCCCCCACAGTTGTGGGGCAATAAATAACTCAATATTTTCTGTGTTCTTTTAGTGATTACGGATCACGACAGTGTTAATTGCTATAAAGTCTCTGTTAAACTGGACACACATCTCTGTAGCATTCTAAAGAATATAAAGTCCTTTAATTGGGGGGACAAACATGAAGAAAACAATCTATAAGCAGTGGGGGTAATAACTTTCCAATGCTTACTTTTCTAAATTTTCTAATGCAGACTTAATTTAACTATAACAATTTGGTGTGGCTTGTACAATGATGACTAAGCTCTAATCAGAATTGGAAATAAGGTTTCTCTAAAGATTAAGTCTAATAATTGTCATATGCTATAAAAAATAATGGTATGATTGCCAAAATAGCATTTCCAAATAATCAGCTACAGTAAAACAGACAATAGAAGCCATTTTGCATTAATGAGATTATAATCAATAGAGAAAACAATCAGACTTGCCAAAAGACCATATAGGATTCATCAGTGCTGTTTGCCATATGTTTTTTGGCTCTCCATCTTCTGGATACATAGTAGTTTCGTACTGCCTCATCCTGTTTGCTGTATCGGACCATATGACTTATTCTGGTCAATGAATCAAGAATAGGGATGTGAAGTGAGTCACTTCCAGGACAGAGCATTTCATGTTTAGTGCAAGACCCCCAGCGTTCTCTTTCCCTCTATCACACTGCCTGGCAGACTTTGAGAAGGTAGTCGCTCTATCGAGTTGGGTTCTGGAATGAGTGGATAGAGAGCAGAACTTTCAGACGTGGAGTATCAGGGAAAATAAAACTTTACAGCTGTGAATTACTAATATTTCATGATTGTGATGTGGCATAACCTATGCCAGCACTGCCTAATAGACATAAAATAGCCACATATGTAATTTTAAGTTTCCTAATGGCCACATTTAAAAATTCAAAAAGAAACAGGTGAAATTAAACACTGGTTACATTTTAAACACTCAGTAGTCACAGGTGGCTGTTGACAAATATCAGGGCAGACTTTGCTTACTATGGTGAAATAGACGACATATAGTATGTGATTAATCACTAAGACCCTTTAAGAAGCATATACATACACAGTAAGACAAGTGGCTAGGAAACAGGAGGGAGTTGGTAAATTGTGATTTGCTTTAAGATGGCAATGGGTTATCCCAGTGGATATATCCTCTGGAAAGTGAGAAAACACAGAACAAAGAAAGCATAGAACATTAGGAATACAAAAGAAGTTTTAATTATCCTTCACTTTTCCAGCCCCTGAAAATAGAAGCGTAGAAGGCTCAGGTACAACTTGAAATATTCACAATTGGGCTTCAAGAGACCAAATAATATAAACGATTTTTTTAAAAGTTTAAAGACATATCTCAAAGACATAGCATCAAATATTTACCATTCTCCAGGGTCTTGCAGCTGAGAAAAAAATATGAGAAATGAAGAAAGAGTTTTAAAGATATCTAAAGTAATCAAGAGTGAAAGAAAGACAAGAACAGAATAAAAAACCTTGGGTTTTTAATAAGAAATGATTATTACTGACATTTGGAAGTATAGCTTTGGTGAATTCAGGAGTTAAGGGACCAAATTAAAGGAAATTGAAAGGAAATCTAGTGAAGAAAAAATTGAAGCAATGAGCGAAAGAAATAGTAAGAGTTGAAATGCACGTCTGTGAAATACAACTCCATATAAGAGAAAACAGCCATTTGTGTGTCTGTGTAAAGTTAATAATGAAATGCAGGTTTTTACAAGGAGATGATTGGCACGAGGGCAAAAAAGAGCCGAGGACTTAGACAAGGATCAAATACCCTCACTGGAGGCTTAAAGGAATAAAATGTAAGGTAGAGAGTTAGATTGGCTGCCAATCAAAGGTGAAATCTTTGATCCGTTGAGAATTACACATTTAAATAATTGGTTATCTTAACTTTGAATGAACAAAAGCTTGGGATTTATAGGTAGTTGGAAGTTTAGCTGGAATAAAGGAAATGAGAACTTGAGTGACTAATAACATGATTTCTATAAAATGCGTATATGTTTTTTTCATACGAGTAAAATGAATAGATTTTTTTAGGAAAAATAAAAATGAATCAAAGTCCATCGCATGTACCAGAAATAGTTTTAAAAAGTAAAAATAAATAGAAATGAAGATTTTTTATTAAATTTGAATACCATAAAGGCATATTGTGCTTTTGAGCATTCTAGAGAATAAGAGGTGCTATGACATTCTAAAAAAAAGTTTTTGCAATGCCTACCATAGTGCCATGTTGTTTTGCTTATGCACTATATTTCTAAGTTTATACCAAACTTAAAAGTTCTTGAAAAATCAAGGTCTCCAAGTGCTATAACTTTATTTATTCTCATCTATTTTCCCATATAAATCTTGGCATCAGAATATTTTAGAAAATAATCATAGCAATGAAAAATGAAGATAAAATCATTCTCTAGATTTATGCTTAAACATAAAATTTATGGAATGCATCTTAGTCTAAAGAAAAGTAATTGTTGGCCAGGCACAGTGACTCATACCTATATTCCTAGCACTCTGAGAGGCCGAGACAGGAGGATCGCTTGAGGCCAGGAGTTTGAGACCAGCCTGAGCAAGAGCAAGACCCCTGTCTCTATTAAAAAAAAAAAAAAAAAAGAAAGAAAGAAAAATTAGCTGAGTGTAGTGGAGTGCACCTATAGTCCCAGCTACTAGGGAGGCTGAGGCAGGAGGATCTCTTGAGCCTAGGAATTTGAGGTTGCAGTGAGCCATCATCACACCATTGCACTCCAGCCAGGGTGACAGAGTGAGACCCAGTCTCAACAAATAAATAAATGAATAAATAAATAAATAAATAAAAATAAGTGTCACAATAGATTGCCACATAATTTTTCTAACAGGGTAATAGTGTATACTAAAAGTGAAGAGCACTGTAGGTCAAAGAGTACCAAAAACAACAGCAAGGATTTTGGAGGAAAACAACAGATTTTAAAGGGTTCAAAAAAAGCTGTAGAAATGGAAGGCTATGGCAATTAAAGCAAAGCCCAGAACAGTACAAAATACCTAAAGAAACCAGATTTTTTTAAAAAAGAGCATGAAACAATGAAAAGAATTTCAACCAAAACCAAAGAACAATTTAAATATAAACTAAGCAACTGACAAAAGAAAAGTGATGATGTATAAAGAAATAGCCTATGAAGTAATTATTTAGACTCTATTTTCAGAATTAAAGCCAAAGAACAAGCATTTGCTTAGCATCAAATCAGATTTATGAGTAGAAAGGTGAGAAATTAAAGAACCAAGAGATTAAAGCCTTAAATGACAATTATCTCAATAACGTTTTCTCTGTTGATAGAAGACCAACACCAGCAGCTCTCAATAATAAGTAGGAAATTAAGTAGACGATGGAAATTCTTTTTTTTTTTTTTTTTTTTTTTGAGACAGAGTCTCACTCTTTTTGCCCGGGCTAGAGTGAGTGCCGTGGTGTCAGCCTAGCTCACAGCAACCTCAAACTCCTGGGCTCAAGCAATCCTCCTGCCTCAGCCTCCCGAGTAGCTGGGACTACAGGCATGCGCCACCATGCCCGGCTAATTTTTTCTATATATTTTTAGTTGTCCAGCTAATTTCTTTCTATTTTTAGCAGAGACGGGGTCTCGCTCTTGCTCAGGCTAGTTTCGAACTCCTGAGCTCAAACAATCCGCCCGCCTCTGCCTCCCAGAGAGCTAGGATTACAGGCGTGAGCCACCGCGCCTGGCTGGAAATTCTTAATACCTTCAGATGGTTAAATATCTGGAAGAAATCCAAGTAAGCTCACCTCAGGAAATTGCCCTCACAAATATGTGTGAGTGCAATATCTACTGTTTTCCAGCAGAAACTATTTATCCCTTAGATAGGTCCAACTTTTGTTCCATTCACCCTCTCCTTGTTTCTCTTTAATATATGGGATGTCAACAAATTCAATTTATTGGTGTCCTTTATTCCTCTCCCTCATTCACCAAACAGGAATTATAATACCTACCTTACAGAGTTATAGTGAGAAGAAGTGGTGTATCTTGGCACTTGGAAAGTGCTAAGTAAGTTAATTGCATTGTTAAGATCTGGGTCCAAATCCTGCTCTGTCATTAGAAGCTCTGTGACTCAGTTCCTGATGCCATAGAACCTACCTTATAGTATTACTGTGAGGATTAAATGAATTAAAATATGTAAAGTGTTTAGGATAGCGTCAAACAAATAATAAATGCTGCAAAAGTATTATTATCATTATTATTACCAGGCTCAGAGTTCCTAACTGACCCTAGAGGTTCTGGAAATAACAATGTCTTAATGGATAAGAGGTCAGATTTTCTGTGGGAGCAGACATAACTAGGAGAATCAGAAGAGGGGCTCAGAATTCATGATCTGAAAAATTAGTGAAAACCAAGGGACCAAGGGACCAGATCATAAGTACGATGTTGATTCTAGGCTTTGCTTCCCTCTTTTGGAATCACTGCCTCATTTGGATATTCAATGCTTATAGGAGTATGTTGACTACAAAAAGGAGAACTGGTGTAATTTGTAGGAATGAAAAGCTAGTCCTCCCAGGGAGATTGTACACACTCGTTCGTATGACCTCTGGCTTCACAAAAGTCCACGTTAGCGTTGTCATATACTGGACTGTGACAGCACAAGGTATAGCTCAAGTTTGTCGTGGTGTGCTTGGTGCTTCTGTTCTCTGGCTATACTCCAGAGCCAGCCAGTCATGGGTTCTAATCCTAGCTCTGTCATTTACTAGCTTTGTGGCTGACATAGGGTCTCTGACCCTTCACTTATGAAATACCTATTTCTCAGGGTTTCTGTGAGGTTAGAGATATTATATGTACAATGTCTTCCATGCACTTAGCAAGCGGTTATTAAATACTAGCTACACAGTCTTCTTATCTGAATTCTTTACTTCTCACACCATTAGAATGTGTTTATTCCCAGTGCCTCTGTCTTTACATAATGGAATAATTTTACTCCCCTCTGCGATAAATGACCACGATGCCTTAGAAGCTCCTTAAACTCTTGCACGCATTGACTTCTATCATGTCTTCTTATGTCTGGTCACTTGTAGTACCATCTCTCTATTTATGCTCTCAGCGTACAGAAGGATACTATCAACCAAAGTGGCCATATAAATGAAATGAATCCTAAGTTTCCTTTCACCCTTTATATTCAACAATTCTAGATACAGATGTAGCTTTATAAAAATAATGTTTTAAATTCAAGTTGGCACTTCTTTCTATGACTGGCTTACCTAAAACAATCTCTTTTTTGTTTGTTTATTTCCTAGCAAACTCCACTCAGTTGCTGCTCCAAGGTTTATCTTTTATCAAGTTTTCAGTCTCCAAACTTGATCATATGTTACCACCTGTTATACCTTCTCTAACTCACCCAAATATCCCCGGTGATGCTCGCCCTTGATTTTGTGTAGTCCTATCACTGTTAAGAGCTTTGAACACAGTATGTTTTGATTTGTTGAATATTTTTCTGGACCACTCAGATATGTGGTCTTTGAAGACAGAAATAATGCCCTCTCCGTGTTCTCAACCCCAGAATTAAGTGCAGTACTTGTTTTCTAGGGTGGGCTTTAAAAATGTTAAGCGTATAAATAGATTGTCACTTCTTTTCCTTTAGGGAAATGACCAAGGTTATCAATATGTTCCCACATTTGCTCATTCTCATCTCAACATAATTCTATATCTATTCTTATCATGTCAGTCTAAGTACAAACAGAATTCAGTAGCGTATTATAAAGACCAAGTAGGACTTTTCCCTAGAAATGCAAGGAAAGCTAAATATTAAGAAGTCTATTAATACAATTTATCATAATAACAGATCTAAAGTAAAAAATGTTATTAGTATCTTAAGTTTAAAAATTATTATGTACAGAAATACTAAGATATATTTTATATAAATCAAAATCTACTCTTGATAATAATTATAATTCTTAACAAGGGATACAAAATTAGTTTATTAATAAAATTAAATATATTTATCCCAAACCATAAACCCACAGCATACTTTGTGAGTTTACACTGGAAACATTCCCATTATTGTCAAAAGTAAGATAATATCTATGCAGGGCAGTAGAGTGAGACTCTGTCTCAAAAAAAAAAAAAAGTAAGATAATAATGCTTATTCTCACACATCTTTTGTCATAGGTAGAAAGGTACTATCCAACAATATTAAGGAAAAAAATTACAAATTGGAAGATATGGGGTGAACTTATCACTGGGTATTGATATAATTATTTTATCTAGAAACTGAAAGATAATCAGTGACTGCGTACAATATTAACATGCAGGAATCAATGCACACAACAACCAGTTATATTGTATAATAAAAAAGAATACACAACTTAAACAGCAACAAAATATTAAATGTCTAAGAATAAATTAATAAGAAATGTGTTTATATGAGGAGAAAATTTTAAAGCCTGAAGGAGAAAGAGGATAACTAAAACAAATAGAAATCATGTTCTTGGCTAAAAAAATACACAATCATTGTTAGTATTCTCTAAGCTAATCCATCGAATTAATGTGCTTTTAATAAAAATATCCAGAAGAATATTTTTACACTATACAGGCTAAATGCCATGTATTAATAGAATGAAAGAAATCAAGGCTACCTAATAAAAAATAAAGAGAAATGAAGGGGGACCATCTCTATTATTAATAGATATCAAAATATAAGGCTATAATAACTAAAAGGTAGTTGTCCTGGTGGAGAAGTAGACAGTGAGAGGAATAGAACACATATGTATCAATGCATCACAATATGAAAAATTAGCAAATGTTAGCAGCAGCATATATAATAAGAATCTCATTTTAAGTCAGTGAAGAAAATAGGTATCATATAATGAATGGTATTGGGATTATCTGAGTAATTATCTGAAAAGAAATTTGGATAGAGCCTCATAACTGATAACAAAATGAAATTCCACTGAATTAAGGATTTAAATGTAAAATAAATAAATAAAATTATTCAAATAAAAGAGAAGCAGCTCATATTATACACACATATACCCATATATACATACGTATATACATTTATAATATAAAATTACTATATATAAAACTGCAAATCTACATATAATCATAGAGTAAATGTGATTTAATATATATGTGTGTGTATATATAAATATTTATAACCATATGTAACTTGGAAATAAATCATCACAAGACCTAGAGCCCACTAGAAAAATAATGAGCAAAGCAAATGAACTGTTTACCAAAAGAAAAAAAGTCAACAATGCATGGCTCTTAAGCTTAGAAAAACAAACTGTATCTTGTTTATATTAGCAGAAATGCAAATTAAAATGAAAATGAGAAAATTTTTAACCTTTCAATTTGGCAAAAATAAATTTGCCTGGTAACACAATGTCATTTCCTGTGCAGGCAATTGAAGACCTAGCTGGTAGGAGTGTAAACAGCACAGCTTCCGGTGAGGGCAGCTTAATAAGAATTTTCAAAATTAAAAATATACATATCCTTTGATCTAATTTCTCATTTTAAATATTTATTCATGTGTGCAAAAGGATGTTTAGATAAGGATATACATTGTAGTGCTTTTTTTTTAATGCAGACAATTGAGCAAAGCCTAATTGTTCATCAGTGTGGAGCAGATTAAATAATATATAGCAGATGTCTATACTGGAACTCTATTAAGGTTCAAAAAAATAAACCAATGCTATATTCCTGATGTGGAGGTGATAGATAGATAGATAATTTGCAAAAACAAAGTACAGAACAGAAAAGTATGTATTATGCTGCTGATTGTATAAAATATTTTAAACAATCATATACATAGATCCTGTAGATGTTGAGAAATGCATGGACTATATATGGAAGGATAAAAAGAAAACTGATCACAGTGATTGTCCCCAGAATGGGGAAAAAGATAGCCAGATAACAAGAACATAAGGAGATTAACTTTTCACTCTATGCCCCGTTGTACTTTTGAATTTTGTACCATGTATATATTAGTTAATGAAAATAAACAAAAATCTATTTTAAAAAGTTAAAGTAAAAATGAGAGATACCCCTTCTCTCCAACACTTTTCTTCCCATCCTTTTTCTAAGAAGCAAGTTCCTATTGTTTCCATTCCATTCCTTCCTTTCTAGCAGCTCCAAATGTAGTCTCTCCTTTCTCTGCATTTAAATATCAAGGTCTTTGTTGGGAAGAAGTGCAAAAATGAAAACAAACCAACAAACAAAATCCCTCCAATTATTCATATTATTTTCTGCCTGTTCTCTTAGTTTTTATTTCCCAATTAAGAAAATACTTTTTCAGTACAAACTTCATGCCATGCATTATGCTAGATTCCAGGATGCAATAGTGAAAAGGGTCAAAGTTTGTGTTTTTATGGAGTTTGCAGTCTAATGAAAGAGACAATTAACTGGGCACTAATGAAACAGTATGATAAGTTTTATAATACAGAAAGGACAAGATAATAGGGGAGCTTATAGAAGGGGTACCTTAGTGACACTTTGAAGGCCATAGTGATCTCCGGAGAAAGTAATTTTTAAGCCAGACAAGAAAGATGAATAAGAAAGAATGGCATAGATGGCTCATACCTTAAAATCATCGAGTCCATTTATGACAAACCCACAGGCAATATCATACTGAATGGGGAAAAATTGAAACCATTCCCACTTAGAACTGGAACCAGACAAGGTTGTCCACTATCTCTACTTCTATTCAACATAGTGCTCAAAATCCTTGCTACAGCAACTAGACAAGAGAGGGGTATTAAGGACACCCAAATAGGGGCAATGAGATCAAACTCTCGTTCTTTGCCAATGATATGATATTATATCCAGAAAACCCCAAGGATTCATCCAAGAGACTCCTAGAATTGATAAATGAATTCAGTAAAGTCTCAGGATACAAAATCAATGCATACAAATCAGAGGCATTCATATACGCCAATAACAGCCAAGCCGAAATTCAAATCAAAAATGCAATACCTTTTACAATAGTCTCAAAGAAAATTAAATATCTAGGAATATATTTAACGAAAGATATGAGAGACATATACAGGGAGAACTGTGAAACACTAAGAAAAGTAAACAGATGGAAAAATCTGCCTTGCTCATGGATTGGTAGAATCAATATTGTTAAAATGTCCATACCACCTAAAGTGATCTACAGAATTAATGCAATCCCTATCAAAATCCCATCATCATTCTTTACAGATCTAGGAAAAATAATTCTATGTTTTCTATGGAACCAGAAAAGACTTCGTGTAGCCAAAGCAATCTTAAGTAAAAAGAACAAACTGGGAGGTATCAGTCTACTAGACTTCAAGCCATACTACAAAGCTATAATAACTAAAATAGCATGGTACTGGCCCAAGAACAGAGATATAGACCTTTGGAACAGGACTGAGAATCCAAAGATGCCATCTGCATATGGTAATCTAATCTTTGACAAAGCAGACAAATATATACACTGGAGAAAAGAATCTCTTTTCAATAAATGGTGCTGGGAAAACTGGATAGCTACACGCAGAAGAATGAAACTGGATCCGTACCTCTCACCTCTCACAAAAATCAATTCAAGATGGATATCAGACTTAAACCTAAGGCATGAAACCTTAAGAATTCTAAATGAAGATGTTGGGAAGACCCTTTCAGACATCGGCCTAGGCAAGGAATTCTTGAAGAAGAACCCCAAAGCAATCACAGCAGCAGCAAAAATAAATAAATAAATGGGATCTGATCAAATTAAAAAGCTTTTGCACAGCAAAGGAAACTATCATTAGAGTGAATACACAGTGCACAGAATGGGAGAAAATATTTTCTCTCTACACATCCAATAAAGGGCTGATAACAAGAATCTATCTAGAACTTAAAAAAAAATCAACAAGAAAAAATCAAACAATCACATCAACAAATGGGCAAAGGAAATGAACAGAAACTTTCAAAAGAAGACAGAATAAGGGCCAGAAAACATAAAAAAAAAGTGCTCAACGTCTCCAATCACTAGAGAAACGCAAATCAAAACCACAATGAGATATCACCTAACCCCAGTGAGATTGGCCTCTATCAAAAAAAAAAATCCCAAAACAACAAATGCTGGGGAGGATGTGGAGAAACAGAACACTCTTACACTGCTGGTGGGACTGCAAATTAGTGCAACCTCTGTGGAAAAGAATTTGGAGATACCTCAAAGAAATAGAAATACCATTTGATCCAGCAACAGCACTATTAGGCATCTACCCAAAAGAGCAAAAGATATTCTATAATAGAGACATCTGCACTCGAATGTTTATGGCAGAACAATTCACTATTGCAAGGATATGGAAACAACCCAAGTGCCCATCAATCCAAGAATGGATTATTAAAATTTGGTATATGTATGCAATGGAATATTACTCAATTATAAGAAATGATGGTGATCTAGCACCTCTTATATTTTCCTGGATTGAACTTGAGCCCATTATCTGAAGTGAGGTATCACAAGATAGGAAGAATGGGCTCCACTTGTACTCGCCATCAAATTGGCACTAACTGATTAACACTAGGGTGCTCACATTGCAACAATATTCTCCAGGGATTAGGGGGATGGGGGGGTAAAACCACAATGAAAGGACACGGGGAGCATTGTAGAGGGGAAGGGCAAGCCTCTAACCCTCGCTTGGGTGAGGCAAAGACATAAAATATAACCAAAATGTTTGTACCCTCATAATAACCTGAAATAAAAAAATAAAAAAATAAAATTAATGAAAGCTTGAAAAAAGAAATAAAGTGCTTAGCACACCATGAAAAAAAAAGAAAAAGAAGGAATGGGTCATGAGCTGAGTTCCATTAAAGGAAAACAATATGAACCTATACTTAGACAGGAGACAGAACCCATTGCCCTTTTTGAAAGAAGTTTAAAGTCACTGAAATGTCAACAAGGGCTTCTGAAAAGATTGATACAAGGCAAATATTTGAAAATAGAAAAACTGGAAAGAGGAAGACTAATTAGGAGATAATGGCAGCAATTTCATGGAAAGATGACAATAGGGATTTTAAAAGAGGGGAAAATTGAATAGATTAAAAAGATTTCGAGGAGTTTAGATACAGGATTTCATATTTTATTTTGGAGATGAGGAAAAGGAAGTAGCTAAGAATTATTCATAATTTCTCTGCTAGAGCAACATAGTATGATGATATTATTCACTGAAATAAGGAACACAGAAGAGTAGAGGTAGAGAGAAAAATCTTTGAATTAGGCATTCTATACGTTGAGTCTGGGGTGTCTGAAAGATATCCCAGTGAAATCACTCCATAAGCACTTGAATATGCTGGTCTGCAGTTTGTGGAGATTGACCTAAAGTAGAGGTATAGATGTGGGAGTCATAACTATAAAAGGTGAAATTTAATCCATGGAAGTAGATGTGATTGCTCCAGCAAAGTACATAGAAGGAAAATCTTTATATAAATGTCATAAAGGGAAGTACAATTTATGGGGTGAGAGAGGATAAAATACCTGAAATAGAGAAAAGTGGAAAGAAAAACTATAGAATAAAGGCAGTATGGTATCACGGAAAGCAAAAGAAGAGAATATTTCAATAAAAAATGAGTAGTCTGTATGTGTCAAATATAGCTAAGGGATGATTAAGATAAGCACAAAAAAATCAGCCTATTTGATTGGAAACAAGCAATTTCATCAATGAGTAATGGGTGCAGAATTCATACTGTATTTGGTTGAAGAGTGACCGTGGTGAGAAGCAGAAGACAATGAGTGAGAGAAATTTTGTAAGAAGTTTTCTGAACATGGAAAAAGGAAAGGCAATAGTAGTCATGAATAAACTTCCATAATGAGTTGTCTGTGTTTGCCCTTCTTTTTTCACCAGCTAAAGCCTCCATAACCTTCCTATTCTATTTCTTCATTCCCTTCTCATTACGTCGCTTATGTACCACAAGAAGCTCATAGTGGATAGACAGTGGACACAAGTAATTATAGAACACTGTGTGCATATCCCTTTTGGAACAGCATAATGCATGTTAAAATTCATTAATAGAAATTAGTAGAAGGTGTTGTGAGAGCATGATTAATAAGGATAATTACATTAATAAATTTGTTAATTGCCTACTAATGAACAGAGTGGTAAGGAATTAAGTACATAGATAGTTATGATAGAAATATATAGAGATAGACACATAGATAGACATGTAAATAGAATGAGTATTTTTAAACCTTAATATAATTCTCTGAAGTTGATAAGGTTAATCAATTTATATAAGTTACATTACTACTAAATTCAGAGCCAGGTTTTAAACTCAGTTCTTTATGAGCTCAAAAATAATGCTCTTCTGCTAATACTCTTGCTCTCTAAGCCCCATTGGTGATAGGATGATGAGATGTGACATGTTTGGTGGAGAGTACTATGTAAACACTGTATGGAAGAACAGACATAAGGCTAAATAGGTAGGCAGGATTCTTGAATGTGATGTTGAGAAATTTCGACTTTGTTTTCTGGGCAAGGGTGAGCCACTAAAGGGTTTTATGCAGGGAGAAGATAGGTACAATGAGGTTTACAATATAGAAAGATGATTTTTGGCATCTATGTCAAAGGTGGAAGCAACTGGAAGTGGAAAGAACATTTGGAAGGTGATTTAACAGCCTGGGTGAAGTTCAAGAGGAAGGATGGACTTACCATTAGCTGACGTAGGGAGTTCAAGAAGAGAAGGACATTGCGGGAGGAGGATGAGTTCTGTTTTAATTGCATGGAGTTTGATAACCCTGTGGCCCTCCAGGTAGAAATATGAAGAGGGTAAATGGAAAGGTGAAATTAGAACTCAAGAGAGCTGTATGAGTTAGACACATTAATTTGGGTGTATTTGATACAAAGGAATTTGAAAATACAATAAAAAATAGTAGGTTAGAATGTCCAGGCTCTTCCGTTGATATTATTCTTTCTATTTTAATTTCATGTGCTCCATTTTTTTTATTTTTTTTTATTTCAGCATATTATGGGGGTACAGATGTTCAGGTTATATATGTTGACCTTGTCCCCCACCCAAGTCTGAGTTTCAAGTATGTCCGTCCCTCGGATGGGGTGCATCACACTCTTTCTGTATGCATAAACCCGTCCCCTCCTCTCTCCTTCCCCCTCCCCACTGCCCAACATCCAATAGATGTTATTCTTATATGTACACTTATGTGTTGATCAGTTAATAGCAATTTGATGGTGAGTACATGTGGTGCTTTTTTTTTTCCATTCTTGGGATACTTCACTTAGTAGAATGCATTCCAGCTCTATCCAGGAGAATACAAGAGCTGCTGTATCACCATTGTTTCTTAAAGCTAAATAGTACTCCATAGTATAAATATACCACATTTTATTAATGCACTCATGTATTGATGGACACTTAGGTTGTTTCCACATCTTTGCAATTCTGAATTGTGCTGCTATAAACATTCGGGTGCAGGTGTATTTCTTATAGAGTGTCATTTGTTCTTTTGGGTAGATGCCCAGTAATGGGATTGCTGGGCATCTACCCAAATGGTAATTCTACTTGTATCTCTTTATAGTATCTCCATATTGCTTTCCACAGAGGTTGCACTAGTTTGCAGTCCCACCAGCAGTGTATGAGTGCTCCTATCTCTCCACATCCATGCCAACATTTATTATTTTGGGACTTTTTGATAAAGGCCAGTCTCACTGGAGATAAGTGATATCTCATTGCGGTTTTAATTTGCATTTCCCAGATGATTAGAGACGTTGAGCATTTTTTCATATGTTTTTGGGCCATTATTCTGTCTTCTTTTGAAAAGTTTCTGTTGATGTCCTTTGCCCACTTTTTGACAGGGTTGTTTGATTTTTTCTTGTTGATTTTCCTGAGTTCTAAGTAGATTCTAGTTATCAGCCCTTTATCGGATTTGTAGCATGCAAAAATTTTCTCCCATTCTGTAGGTTGTCTGTTTGCTCTTGTGACAGTTTCTTTGGCTGTGCAGAAGCTTTTAAATTTGATCAGGTCCCATTTATTTGCATGTGCTCCATTTAAAAGAATTATCAGTCATCAAGAATGTTTTCTCATCAGTACATTTTTAGAAGCACCCAAGACAATGCTTTGCATATATGCAAGCTCAATGACAATCCAAGAGAACGAAAAAGAAAGTAGCAATAAAATTCTATTTCTAAAATCAAGTTCAAGAAGGCCAAAAACCACATGATCATCTCAACAGATATAGAAGGAGCATTTAATAAAATTCAACACCCTTTTACAATAAAACCTCTCAATAAACTGGGAATCTTAAAACAGTTTTATACTGGCATAAAGACAGACAATAAAGAACAATGGAACAGAATAGATAGCCCAGAAATAAATCTATGCATATATGGTCAACTGATCTTCAACAAGAATGCCAAGAAAACATAATGGGGAGAGGATAATCACTTCAATGAACAGTATTGTGAAAATTGAATATCCACATACGAAAGAATAAAATTGAACCCTTATGTACATCATACACAAAAATCAACTCAAAGTGGATTCAATACTTAAATGTAAGACTGAAACTGTAACACTATTAAAATAAACAGGGAGGCCAGGCGCGGTGGCTCACGCCTGTAATCCTAGCACTCTGGGAGGCCGAGGCGGGTGGATCGTTCTGAGCTCAGGAGTTTGAGACCAGCCTGAGCAAGAGCGAGACCCCGTCTCTACCAAAAATAGAAAGAAAATTAATTGGACAGCCAAAAATATATATAGAAAAAAAATTAGCCGGGCATGGTGGCACATGCCTGCAGTCCCAGCTACTTGGGAGGCTGAGACAGTAGGATTGCTTGAGCCCAGGAGTTCAAGGTTGCTGTGAGCTAGGCTGATGCCACGGCACTCGCCCCAGGCAAGAGAGTGAGACT